>ANSM01000398.1:0-16492 GCA_000347735.1 Cercospora canescens BHU | reverse complement strand
CTCACCAAGCACCGCATGCGAATAGTCGAATCCGTCAAGCCACAAGGACTCAAGGAATGGCAGCAACGCGTGATGCCCGTCGTGGAGGCCAATTCTAGCGCATTCAAGGCCATCCCAGTCACGACGAGCGACGGCGAGAAGGCAATCAACATCATCTGGAAAGCTGGCGCATACTTGGGTCAATCAGATCCAGAAGACAACCTGGAATACAAGGGCAAAGCGCCATTGGAAGGACCACGAATGCTTTCAGAGCGTGCGAACCAGGGAAAGCAGCTGTCATACGACCAAATCGCCCACCACGCGAGCATTCCGGAGATTGAGCCGGAGCCCCCATTGACTGCCAGCCAAATTGGCGAGATCGAACAGCAAATTGGAGCGGGCTTGGTCGAAGAAGTCATTCAGGTCGCGGAGGGCGAGAAAGAGCTGGTGCAGGTCATGTTAGACAACAAGGTGTGGGAGGATCTTGAAGAGAAGCCGGCGCCAGGACAATGGGTTGGCCACGAGCGGGCGGACAGGCATACTGGAACTACGCAGAAGCCTTAGACGGGATGGGAGCGAGGTCTCCAGGCGTATGGACTGGAGGAAGAGGGGTCACGATGCCAACAATGCCACCATGAAGTGCGCGAGCACTCTTTGAGTGTACATATGTACAACAATATTTCACGACATTGCAGTCTCCCACTTCAAGACAAGAAGTCAGTATCGCTCGGTTGCTTACAATCTAATTGAGATGGCAGGCGTGATACAGGCAGGGTTTGATTTGCCACAAAACTGATCAACTTGTGTCCTAGCAAGGGAAAAGATAAAATAGAAGTTCACAGTTGGCTGGCGCATCGACCTATGCAGTGGAGTATGCAAGATCTCTTGCAAGCCCATCGTGCCATTCCCAGATCTACTAGCTTTCTACTCCATCTCACTAACTCTTGCGGGTAGTCCATTCGAAGTCAGTGCCTCCATTTTCATTTTGTCGTGCAGCTTCCAACATCAAGGGAAGCAGGCACGAATTCGCGCACGAGATTACTGATAAGACCATAGCTGTCCAGCATGTTGCTAATCGAGAAGGAATTCGATGCTCTCTGGCGCCCATGGCAATGCATCTGTCTTGTGATCTCATTTTGTCTGTATGGCAGGTAGGAACGGGTTGGGGTGCTGCAGATGGGCTCAGATCGCGATAGTAGGTATTCGCTCGGGTAGATAGGGTTGATATCAGTGAAGACACTGAATGGCTCGAGTGTCAGCAAGTTCGCTTGTGATCGGTCATTTTCGATTGTTGCTTTCTGCTGCGCTGCATTGGGCTAGGATGGAGGTGTAGTTCTGGCTCTTTGTTGTCGACGGGAGGACTGCTCATTTCACCTCCTCACATACTTCACCACATATGATTTATGCTCTTCTCGCAAAGTCAGTCTATGCTCGTAAGTCTCTCAACGGGAGTTAAAGAGGAAGGGCACAGCTTCCAGGCGTGGGTTTGTAGCCTTGAGCCTGTACCTGCTTTGACTTCCACGCTACAGGATCATATACAGCTTGTCTTCGGTCCCTTCGTCGCTTGTGTGGTCTAGTGGTATGACGTGTCCTTCACAGCTTCTGCAGGAGCCGGACAAGGTCCGGGGTTCGATCCCCCGCGCGAGTAACAGTTTTTCTATGGAAAGCCGTTGATCAAATCGTGCAAGATACTTTTTGTTTTTGTTTACCACTTTTTCCGTCCAACAAGGATGAACCACGCCCCACAATGACCTACCTCTCCAATGCTAGCACGCATAACACAGACTGTCTTGTTGTCTGCTGCGACATTGACCCACGAAGATTCGATTCTGCCCCTCGATGAAAGTTCACTTCACCTCACCACCTCCCCTCCCTTCTTCGCCTCTTTCGCTTCTCCCTTCCGAGCTTTCTTCTCCGCTCGCTCTCTCTCCTTCCTCTCGAACTTCTCTATTGCTTTTTGCTTGTTCTTCTCGCTTCCTTCTGGTGGCGAAGCGTGAATTCCTCCAAAACCACTATACAGGAAAAGATTTCTGTCAGGAAGACGAAGCACAGAAGTGGGAACACGGCACAACGTACTTTAGGGTCGAATATAACGACCATGATGCCCCATGTTTGACTTTGTCGAGTTTAGAGTCTGGCTTGCTTATGCTGTCATCTGTCGGTGGCTTGGCTTCTGTAGAGGACATTGTGATTTGACGTGATTGTGGTATGGACGTGGATCTCTCTTGTTGGAAACGATGCGTGATACTTATGTGCTGGTTGTTCTCTGGGCTACTAGAACTGCGGCGGCTATGTTTAGCACTGCCTTACTGTCCATCGTCATAGGATCTTTGGACTGCTTGGCGTGTGGTCACTTCGCCTGGTTCGGACGTCTTGGCTAGAATCCTTCGTGATGTGATGAGCTGGGAAAGAGGTGTGCAGATCATCAGGGATTTGTGCTGCTTTGAGGGTCTGAGGATCGTCTTGGCGAGTGCCGGTCGGTCAGAAATGTAATTGTTGATCGTTTTGAGATTGTATTGTCGAGTGCCGGTCAATCGAAATTTCCATTTCTGATTGTCAACACAACAGTACTGACATTGTACATAAAAGATCTGACATGCTGCACATGCATGACATCACGGCAGGTACTCTGACAATGAGAAGACTCCGTTAGGTCTGCGCTCAGACTGCCCATCAAGAGCCACCGCTGACTCCAAAGCATAAGCAAGAAGATTGGAAACATGTGTCAGGACCATCTCCATCCACTGCTAAGACTCTGGCCATGAACCACAAGAGCTCAGCCCATACAGGAATGGCTTTGAAGCCTTGCTCAAAGAATCATGAAGCCAACACAAGCAACTTTTGCACCTCTCGCCTAGGCTTGACAACCAACTCCAAACAACATCGCAGACTGTCCACTATACTACTCAACTTTGGTGATGTGAAAGTAGATGCACCACAGAGGAGGTGCCCCACTCCAGCAATTGTAGACGTGAATTCGCTCGATCGTCCTCCGCCCTAGGCTGTCCTTGTGCTGGGCGAGTAGCCAAACCACACCTTTTCCGTGGACAGTCGCCAACAGCGCCATACCTTGAGGCGCGTCAATGGGATACGACTGTCCAGGAAACTGTGTACTCCATTAGCGAGAGGCTCAGTATCGATAGGACTCCTGACTTACTCGTCCAACTTGATCAGCTCCTTCCTTTCCCGTGATGAGCTTCAATTGCTGGATGGTCTCCTTGGTTGTAATGTGGTACTGTATCACATGCTCCAACGGCGAGGCATGGGAGCCACCGGTCCTTTGCACTTGAATATCATATTCCAGCCATATGATATCACTCCAGTGCTTCAGAGGCACGATTTGGTCGGGTCTGAGTCCCAAGCGTTTCTCCTTGTTGAAAAAATCTGGGCTCCGATTGTCCATGGCGATGATCGCACCATCTTTGAGACTTATCAAGTTCTCAAAGTACGCTCTCGTTGCAAGATACCGTCCAACAGTCCTATCGTGTAGTAGAAAAGATTCTTTCCAATCATCATCGTTTGTGCTGAGACCGACTGCAGAGATCCGAGAAAAGTCGACTTTTTGAGTCACTTCGCGGAAGTCGTCTGTGGACAAGGCAGTATACCCGTATCGTCCAATGTCCGAGTGTTCCTTGAACGGAGAGGATGGCACACTGGCGGCTGGGTCGATCATTTTGCAACGCATGGCCCAGCCTTCTTTGAGAAGCTTGCCTTTCTCGCCTAGTTCTGAGTCCTTTCGCGTGAGAACTTCGCTCTTCGGGTAGCCGAGCCATTGCTCATCTTCAGGATCGACGCGCGGGAAGATATGGACAGGGGCCGGCTCTGCTGTGTTGGAGGATCCTGTCGAAGCATACAGGTCATGTTTGATGCTCTGAGTAGAGGGTAGGAGGAGCAGCAAAGATGCTGTGAGGGCCAATAGGAGCAACAGAGTTGCGACTCGAGTCCTGTATGCTTTCATTATCAGTCCTGGCATGTTCGGAGTATTGATTGATCACTCGAAAGATTAATCGGATTGCGATCGGTGAGGAAGATGTGTGATTGGAGCTCATCAAACGTATTTATGCTACTATTGTAACTGCTGTAGAGATCGCATGCTGCGATCATCTCGCACGCGCGCATGCCTGAAAAGGGCATGACACTTTTTGTGGCGACCGCTCAGACTACCTAGTCATCATCGTCGCCCACATGAACACTCTTACATCGTGATGGCCTCATGTTCTCAAGCATCCACGATGTGCAGATACATGCACCACTGCGGAACGGCTGCATCGTCCTCGACCCTCGGACAGTTGTAGATGTTGATGTGATCGACGGTTCTCACTCCGAGAGACTCCTTGTGTTGAGCGAGGAACCACGCAACTCCTTTCCCATGCGGCGTGCCCAAAGCTGCAAGTGCTTCTGCAGTTCTGATTGGATACGAGCGGCCTGGAAACTATTGCACGAAGTCAGCGCGAGGGAGTTTAGAGTGGCGCCAGCTTGAAAACCTACCGTTCCCACTGTGTCGACGGTTCTGCCGTTGATGTCTTGAAATATCTCCTTCACCTCGTCCGTGACGATGTTGTAACGGATCACATGCTCTAGCTTCTTCACAACTTTGCCTTGGGATGCAACGTGTCGGGACCATCTATCGTACGTCAACCATGCTAAGTCGCTCCATCGCTGCAATGGGACGACCTCATCTTCATCCAATCCCACTTCTTCTTGCTTCGCCATGTAAGCTGGAGAATAACTGCTTGCGGCGATAAGCATGCCATCTTCAACATTGACGTGGGTCACACATTCGCCTTCCGTTCCTTCCCATTCATCGTTACCCTCGTGTATAGTCGTGATCGTCGTCCAACGCTTCGGGTCTGAGCTCACGCCGACTTGAGCAAAGTAGTCCATGGCGATATTGAATTCCTTGAGGTTCTTATTGGGATTGATATCAACACTCCAGCCGTACTTTGTCTGCATCTCGCCGAAGTTTGTGAACGTCGCCTGTGGCACTTCTGCTCCTGGCACATTGCTGGGACCGATCGGGGCTCTCATCTTGCATTCCATGATCAGCCCCGCTTTCACCAGCTTAGCTCTCTGACTGAGTGTCGCCTCGTTGGCCGCGAATAATTGCTCCAACAAAAGGGGCATCCATCCTGGGACGGAGTTGTCTTGGTCGTTGGCGCGTTCGATGAGAAGGCTAGACAACCATGTCGCAGCGTCATCATCTTGATTGCGAACTTGTTCGATCGCAGTGTTCTCCGGAGAAGAATGATCAAGGGCAAGCTTGGTGTATCCGACTTCGACTTCTGAAGTTTGGGAAAGTGGCCCAAATTGCAGGAGAGACCATGCCGCCAGACTAAGAAATGCAATCAAGAGTAGCGTGCATCTTGGGTCAATTTTGCCCGTAGATTTGGCCATTGTTGTCGATGGCTGTTGGGCTGTCGTATGCAAGTCAATTTGATCGGCCTCAATGAGCTTTGATTAGGCGAAGGGCGAGTGATGTATGGGAATAGCTTTGAAAAGCAGATGGGGAGGTTTGAAGTGGAACATAAAGCTTACTTCGTGTAGGCTAAGGAGTGACTGGTTGATTTCACATGTCAAATGACGGACAGATTCACATGTTCGAAAACAAGGTCATACTTTCGAGGTCATTCGGTCCATGCCCTTTCACATGTTCGAGCACTTTCACACATGCGACAATGTGCCAGCTTGAGGAAGGGGATCGTGATTCCATCAAGGGTTTCAGTTTGCAACAATGAGCTTACAAGTCAAGTGGACATAAAGCAAAGGAGTTTTTGATAACCAAAACATGTGAAGCAGAACGTGTATTCACCCAAAGGCTGCCGCGGGTCGGTCACATCACAAGGCTGACACGCAGTCAGTCAATTTCAGTCGATTGGATGGAGACACCTTCGATTACACTGTCATGATTCCGCATGAGCCGACTACATCTCATCGATTTCAGAACATTGACCGAGCGCATGATTGCTTTCAGATGGCAAGTACTGAGTCCCGAGCCATGGATTCTGAGTTCAAAATCCGAGATGCGATATTCACGAACCGAAGTTGGTGGTTCACATTTCGCTAAGAGGTCATTTTTGTCCAGAAGTCACAGTCTGTGCAGTAACCCTCGACAGTCTGTCTGTAGTCGAAGGAAGAAAGTAGAAGTGAGGAAAATAAGTCGATGGGAAATCCTCGTCCATCATTGGTAAAGATGCACCTCGCCGGATGATCTACGACATGTGTGCCCCCCTTTTATCCCCAACCCGCCCAGATGTGCCAAAGAAAACCCAGCCGTCGAGCCAAGCTGATCGGCTATCCCAGAAGTGGAGGTCAGACACCAGGACCTGCCACAATACCTGTATCCCACTCTTACACTCTGAAGTCTCGAAATAACGCGCAGCAGCTACCGACTCGGTATCAGACCTTTCTGCAATGCACAAGCCCTTCTCCAAATACTATCGCAGATGGCTTCCTCTGCTTCGCGATCTCCGGCGTTGCTTTTCGAAGCTTGTCCATACTCAGGAAACGCCAGTATAAGACATGCTTGGCGTCGTGTGCATATACAGGCATGGAGTGTTACCACCAGCGCCTTGCCTGACTGAGAATATGCGAAAGCGATCGATGATGCGCGCGGTGTCTTCGCCTTTGTGCTGAATCAGCATATAGCAGACCTTTTGCGCGTCCTCGCTAGCCAGACTGGCCAGTCCTTGGGGCTCTTTGGTCAAGAATGATAGACCCGGCCACTAAATTAGAGCAATGTCAGCTGTCATGAGATCCGCAGAAACAATGGATGGAATAGCTGTTACCTGAGGGATCAGCGTCATCTCCTTTCCTGTCACCAGCTTGTAGACTTTGTCGCTTTCATGGGTCGGGTTATACCAGAAGATATGCTCAACATTCGGCGCACCGCGAATGTTGGATGCCTCCATGACTGCTCGACGCTGCAGCCATACTACATCTTGCCATTTCTTGAGCGGCACCACCCTGTTCTCGGGGACGTTGTGGCCTGGCTTTCCAAGCACGTAGTCCGCATCCCAAGCCTCGATCACGACAATGACACCGCTTTTGAAGTTGTACAAAGTCTCAAAATTGGCCTGGGTTGGGGGATAACGAATCTCAGTGTGCAGCGGATTTTTACCCTCGTTCGCGTGGACTGACTTGGTGAGGCACCAATCTTTCTCGTCGGTAGATATGCCCAAGTCTGTGAACGAGTCGTTGAAGCCGTAAATTGCCAGATTGGTCGGGGTCGTGCAATGGGCGGCTCGGTAGCCGAACCCTCTGAGCACTGCCTCAGCATTTGCGTCTTGACGAGGCTTGAACCAAGGACTTGTGGGAGGATTCTCTCTGAAATCTTTCATCCGCTTCATGAGCTCCCAGCCGATCATTGCACTGCGTAGCTTGATTTTGTCTTCTGCAGAGCCCTCCAGCTGGTCCACTTTTCCTGGGTGAAGTTTGATCGCAGCACCTGGGTAAGGTAGCCAGCATTGGTCCGAGTCGTCATCGTTGTTATTGTCGGCACGCCCAATCAGTGTGAAATTTTGAGACTGGTTGCCCCGTGGGGAAATTGAGACTTTGAATGAAGGCTGAGACGGTACGCAGCCCGCGATTGGCAGTGCTGCAAGCAAAGAGAGAGCAATGATCACGCTGGACGATTTGCTCAGACGAGTTGACAGCTTGACCATGGTTGCGGTCGACACTTGCGCGCAAGCAGCTTTGTCGATTGGCTGTCTTATCAAATTGGTTCTCTGCAACCCGTGCTGGCGAAGATATCGGCTTGCAATTCCAGTTTGCGATGCTTACTGCTTGCTCGGATTCAACTGCCAATGACTTTCTCACATCACCTTCTGGAGGCAGAATGATGTCGCAGTATTCCTGGAATTGAAACGGATGTTGTGCGGTATGAGTATGTGCAAAAGAACAAGAGATCTCTGCAGCGAAGATGATTAAGGGCTATCTGGACATGTGCCATGTGGGCCTGGACTGACCTCTCGACATGACATCCAGAATGTGATCACTTTGGAGCGATGCTCTTCTCAGATGACACTGTAGAAGCAGCAAAATACATGCGAGTCGAACGATGTGTTATGGTTGTACCCTCTGATCACAGCACGTGGAAGGACTTGTGCCCAGATTAGGTTTCGCAGCCCAGTGCGCGGCAATCTTGTCGATGGAGCAAGCTCATGTGCTCCTCCTCTGGTAAGTCTCCGGCCTGAACATTCGCCTGCTTCATTCAACTGTACCTTAAGTTGGATTGACGCGGTCCAGGCATGTTTTGACCAATTTTTGTCCACATCTTAGCATCAGACCAGATGTAGGAGATCGTAGAGCCGTCTGTCGTATACCCAGCATCGTCATCATGCACGCGTCCAGCCTTCTGTATCCTGGCATGTGATTATTCGACAAATCGTTGATCGGACACTCCCTGGCAGCTTCAGATTCAGATGAGTTTGGCAGCTCATCCCAACAAAAGGAATACATGTCAAACATAGAGGACATGTCTCCCAATCGTGTTCCCGTACAGGTCGATTGAGTCAAACCCAATTTCTTGCAGCTTACTTCCGCGTCTAGAATCACGTAGAGTTCCACATACAGCGAAGATTTGGTGAGCCATGAGAGATTGACCTTAGAATGCGCTAAATTGTGTTAATCCCTGGCAGCTATTAGGCAAGTCCCGTAAGCCTGCCGCCATTTCTGTCGTGAGAACTCGCATTCTCTGACAGAGGCCGTCTGTCTGGTACAAGTTCTGCCTGTTATCAGGCGGCTATACTGTAATTCACTTCAAAGGCTCACTCGAAGACCGCACTCCCATGCACGCAAATACAATAAGCATTGACAAGCTCAGGGGACGCGCAGATGCTCAGATATTTCGGTTAGAAAAATCATCACTGGAGTGACAGTCGGATGGTTGAGGTAAAGAGGGACGTTATAACCTCCAGTACATAGCTAGACATATCGGTGTCCATCCTACAGCTTGTTCGAGAACCGCCGCCGCTGGAAGCGATCAGAATCGAAGCAAAACGAGCGCACGATCTTGGTTCCAGTAAGAGTTGCAATGCCGCCAAGCCTTTTGAGTCGGTCTCCCTTGTAGGCGACGTCGAATCTATCTCACAAGTGGGCTAGCCCAACTTCATCGAAGATGCAGCTCGATGCATACGTGATTCACGCGCTGCCTTCTGCACCACCATTCGAGTGACTCTTGCTACAGCAGCATATTTTGGCCTTCGCTTACGAACTCTACAAGAACCGCTAAGGGGCACACTCGAGTACATCGCGCGAGATCATGTTTGTCAGGTGGCCCAGTTCCCAAGGAGGGGTGCAGATTGTGGCTGTATTCTGCCAATAACAACGGGGAGCCATCTTGGCATAAGCGGTTCCAGCCTGTCGTGCTACATGGCGTTTCTCGGACATGGCGACGTGCAATACACCTGGTCAGCTCTCGATAAGCGATGTCAGAGAACGACACCATCAGCTCTGCTGAACCGAGTCCCAAGCCTTTCGGTATTCCAAGATGGGTCACCACAGATCGTTCTGCTATCACAGCCGATCTAAGTCAACTTTCCAAGCTCGCGTTCTGGCAGTGTATACTGTGGAGTTGGGGAATCTTCTGTAATTGCTACTGCACGCTTCCACAAATCGAGGTCATGAGACAACGCTTCCCATCGTGAATACCGACTCGGATGATCACCTTAACGGAAGAAGCCGGCTGAAAATTTGTTGACTGTGATGAAAGCAGCCTTTCTAATATCAGCAACTAACCTGAGTCATTCGCTGCCCACCGCTCGACGAGCTCGCCGGCACGATGGGGTCGAGGTTCTTCGACCTTTTAGAGACAGCATTGATCCAGAGCATCTCGCTGAGATTTCTCCATGGGACAACAAGAAGCTCTGTCAGAGCCGAGTGCACTGGTTTGTTGAGAAAGTAGATTCCACCCACGCCTGCCTATGTTGCAGGAGCTAACATGCTACGAAGGGTTCGAAGCTGGGTGTTGAAGAAGGGCGGCAGGCCGAGCAATATCTTACCTGGGACAAAACAAAATCCAAAGTCCTGTATGTGCGACTGTACAGCTGCTCACGGGACATAGCGCCAGACTACACGAGCAGCGAGAGTGAGTTTATCTAACCATCATGACTTGCATCAGAGCAAGTGAATAACCGAAGGGCAGGGGTCGATCGTGTCGGCATCATTCGTGTCGACTTCTCAAATGCCCCAAAGCGCAAATTTGAGCACAAACGTGACTACGGATGGTAGGGACGTAAGCGTTATCTGTTCAAGTACACCATCGAAACAATATTCGGTGGCAGCTCTGGCAATTTGCAATTCAAGACACTGGTGAATGGCACGGTCACAGGTACTGCGTACATCACATTCGGATGATCGAAAGCATTGAATTCTCACCAAGCAGATTGATTTTGATCGGAAATTTGGACTGAGGGGCAGCGTATGTAGCTGACGGGCAGCGATACCATGGTCGATGATTTATCACGAACTGCAGCGATGTAGGAAGTAGTATTTTACATTGTCGAGCGGATGTTGTCATCGCAGCTGTAGTGTGAGAAGAAACCGTGCACTCCTGCACAAACCATGATATGTCGCAGAAGTGATGTGCCACCAGCTGAGTACTGCATCATCCCTACATGAGCGGCACTCTTCATCTTCACTCGTGTTGGGTGGCTCTGGGAGGTCATTGCTGGGGAGGTTGGAGACTAGTGAGACTCACGGGCAGGGCTCACGTTCATTTTGATCTTCGTTACAAGGCGTGGAGCAGGACTGCGAGGGTTTGAGGGTGAGTATGAGACGGTGCAGCTATCCGTGGCGACTGCATTCTGTCGTACTTTCGGTCGATCCAGCGAATGACCCAGCAAGCACCGTTGTTGCTGGCATGCCTGGGCAGGATAAATATCAGACTGCAAAGTAGGCCCAACAGCGTTGAGGTGTTCTCATTACAGATTGCAAAACCATGATCTAAATCACTGTTTAGAAGCTCGAGCTCTTGATCGCAAGCCGTCATTCTCCACAGTGCTGCTACAGGGCTTCCAATCGACTCCGAAATTACAATAAGCAACGCGATCCTCGCGCTTAAGAGAGTGTCCATCAAATACATCGATCCCGCTGGCTATACTCACACCCAAGTCTGCCGTCTCGAACTTCAAGACCTGAAGGATCCTTTAGAAAGCGGGCAGTCAACAAGGATCTGGCCGCAGAGCACTCAGTCAGTCTAGGCCCTTTTTGTCAATCTGGCGTACCGACGGACTTACAGCACCCTCAATGCTCAATATCTCGCGCCGTACGGAAATACGGGAGCATCTGGGTCACGGCGGAATCTCAGTTTGTTGTCATTATCGTCCGAAGCACTGCCGGCAGCTTGTGAGACTACTTCTGGCGCTCCCTTTGCTGTTTCTTTCCCTCCTCCTTTCCCCATCGCAGGCGTGACGACAGCGAGCACGCTGCAGGCCACAACGAGGATGGTTCTGAATGCGGTCATCTTGCTTCGGTCGCTCTCGTTATGGTAGGTCTGGTTCGCAATTGATGGCGAATGAGATTCTTTCTGTGGACATTCGTATCTTAGGGCAGGTGTCGAAAAGGCAGCAGGTTGCATCATGCCTTATATATGCCTCTCTGTGCCAAGCTACGCTCTACACCTCAGCAGCACTGCCACAATGCCAGCAGCTGAATGTCGAGGTTTGGTGCTGCAAGGCGCAGTAGCTGCGGCTCCTCGAGTCGATCGCGGCCTCTCTCTGGCTTCTGTGTTGCCATAGAGTCATCTACTCATAAACGCACGCGTCTCAGCGGTGCTGTGGTGCCAAGATGTGGTGGACTCTGACAGCGTAACGTGATATGCTGAGCTGTGCATAAAATGCTGCTAACGGGAAGGGGTACCTGGATTAAACGTACCAGACTCCCTGATGGCGTCAGACAATAATGGTGCACCGCATCGCCGACATCCTAAGCCACTGCTCTGGACCTTCATATTTTTAGAGCGATGCAATGCATCAAGGCTGCGCCAAAACATTTAGCTATTTCTAGCGAGTATTGTCTCGCAGCTCCAGCACCGGAGATGCAGCAGTCGAGGCTGATGTTGTGTGATGTCGCACTGCAGCCACCTGAGCTGTGATTTCGCAATACTTGCAACTGGTGCGGCGCACATGTGCATGTTCATAAACGAAGGTTGTGAAGTACTGTCACTCAGTCACTTTTACAGAGAATCCTTGACGTGGCTCTGCTTCTCAAAGCTTACAAAAATGGTCTTCGTGACGATAGACATGCAACGGCCATTCCAACAGCCAGAGAACCAAAGCTTTCACTGCAATTTTCCATAAAGACAAGCTATGGAGCTACCTGATCCGACAAGCCTGGAGCAGCTCGTGGGCATCACGGCAACCATGACACCAGCGGTGGTCTTGAGTGCATACGCACTTCAAAGCAAACAATCCCATCGATCATTCTACTTCGCGGGCTTCATCATGCTATCTCTGAGGTCATTCCATCAAGTGCAATTCATCCGTTCCTCACTCGTGGACCCATATCTGGTTGGCTGCCTTTTGACCATCTTCGGCGCTCACGTCACGAATGTGCTGTTTATCGAAAAAACCAACCTGTACGAAAGCACTGGATCGACGACCCTCACCACCGCTCTACGGGTCTTGCACAATCCGAGGTGGCTGCCTGTCGAAACAACGAGCTGGTCGGCTCGCAAGATAGATTTCCGACAATACTGCAAATTCCTCGCCACGAGAATTCCGTACGTCTGCGTTCTGCTAGCTGCACAGCGGACCATGATGCGCCTCTCGCCCTCACGTTACGTATTGTGGCAAGACATCTCCCCTGAAAAGGACCACTTGGTCCGACGGCTTGCAAATACCACGCCTCGAGAACTCAAGATCCGCGTCGAGCTGACAATCGCCGTGGTCCCCGTACAGCAATTGGAACTGATCATCTGGCACAACATCTTCGCCATCTTCTTCGTTGCCTCGACGTTGGAATCTCCGGGCGAATGGCAGACGCCGCTGTACGGAAATCCCCTGGCTGCTTATACCATGCGTCGATTCTGGAGCGTGTTCGAGCACCGACTCGTGTATTACTCCTACCAAGCGCCGATCCGTCGGTTGCTGGATTTGCTGGGAATGAGGAGATCTACGATACGGAGGACTCTGCACGATGCTCTGGTCTTCTTCCTCTCGGGCCTTTTGCACGCACTAGTCGCGTGGACAACTGGCTCTTGTGCTCCCTGGCGTGACGCCCACTATTACTGGATGAATTTGGGTGCTATTGTCGCAGAAGAAATCTTCTTTGAGTTACTCGGCACCGCACGGCTCAATGTAGGTAATGTCGTTTGGCGGAAAGCGTTTGGATATTTATGGGTGCTCGGGTTTCACTTCTGGGCTGTTCCCAGATGGATATTTCCCATATGGCGATGTAGCATGTAGCTTACCGCTACAGCGTCTTTCATTTTTCAGGTTTCTTTCTGACGCCGATACGATAGCTATGTCTCTTCACTCGCAGATTGTGCCGCAGGAAGTCGAAGATTATACAGTTTTGTCCTTGTTTGGCTCGTTCTAGGCTTTACTGGACTGTATGACCCTGTGATCATAAAGTGTTACAAGGCTGTCGGCGCACATTGCTGAGCTTGGCACTTGCGTGTCTCAGTCGCACAATCGCTCAGCCAGCGGTCAGGTATTTTGCAATGCATCCAATAGCGATCATGCTAGCCTTCAGCCACGGCGGCTCCTTCTCAACGATCCATGCCATTCTTTAGGTCACTGAGTACATCCATACGATGCAGCATCACCCGCCACCTTACGCCAAGATCCGTGACTGAGCTAGATACAGCGCGCGACGCATAGCTACCAAGTGTATACAACTATTAATAGCCTCGTGGCGCACTTCCAGGAGGTTGCGAGGCGAAAACTGTATCGGAGTACAAGTCCTGCCTTCCCTTCGTCCCGCTGACGGTCTTGGATTCCACAACGTTCAGGGCTGACACATTTACTGCGGTGTCATTGTCTGCGCTATAGCCGTCATGGAAATTGGACACGTTCCACCTCCATCACAGCCGCGATCAAGAGTGATTCATGGAAATACAGCCAAGAAACAGCATCCTGCACACATTCGTGAGCAGAAGATTTGCATCGAATGACGCTTTGGAAAGACGACCCGGACACAATACCTTGCGGCACAGTCCTGATGATAGCTTTCTGGGAAAGCTTATCTCAGAAAGTGGAGGGACAAATGGATCGATCGAGCGGTGGAAATAGAGTGGACACGTACAGAATGATATGCAATTGGCATCGACAAGAACGCTCACCTCGCTCACGAATGTGGCAAAGCTGGAACATCCGCTGTCTAGAGGCTGAATGAGTCATCAGAGCCTTACTGGACCATGACATCCGGGAAAATCCTACATCGCGGATGCCCTCCACATGGACTGTGAATGAACTCCGTCACCGCTTCGTTTTTGCGCGCTCCTGTTTCTCTGGATCTACGAAAATGTCTCCGACCAGAACAAATCCGTTGAAAGGAGGCTTTCGAGGCCTATGCCTCCACTGCCGAACTAGAACACACGGGTCAGTTTTGTAGGATCACGTAGTGATGCGTCTCTAGATGGACGGGCATTACCAGCATTGACAAATCCTCTGCGAAATCGCCCGAGTCCATCGGCGACACGTCGGGGTCGAACATGGTGTAGGCATTGTTGTCATTGTTGCTGTCCTGCAGCGCTGCTTCAGCATGATGAGGCGGTTGTTGACCAGCCGCTACTGCCGTCCCTGAGCGTCTCTGATGATCTGGCACATTGACTGCAGCGCTTCGTGCACCATCGAAGCCGTCGTGCTCCTTTGCATGTCTCATGGCAGCACGACGAAGCTTCTCCAGCACGAGACAATAGCGCTCCGCAAGAGAACCCCTGTCAGCGATCTTGGAGATGCTGTCTTGGCATCTTGCTGTGGCTTCCAGATCGACACTCCGTAGGTCTGCATAGGGCATGCGACAACAGCATTTGATCACGTACACGTAGATCACCACCACGGCTGAGAAGGTGAAGTATGGTGTGAACCAAAATGCTCGAAACATCTGCCCAGACCGGACCAGATCGTTCACGATTCCGACGATGCGGGCAGCGGCTTGCAGACATTCCGCTATCATGTCTTTGCGTTCCTCGTTCCTTGCTTGATCTGTGTCGTTCCCTTCCAGTAGAAGCTGGCGATGGATCAGGATGACTGTGTGGTGGTAGGCAAGACTCAGGACGTTCGGCTGACGCTGGTAGATGGGCATCAGCATTGCCGTGTTAGTCCCATCGACGTCTAGCGCTTTCGTCAGATTGGCGCGCCATGCCCGTAGAGCAATAGTATATTTGTGGGCGATCGAAAGGCGCTCTGCCGCAGGAAGACGTCGTGCAGAGTACAAGTCCAGAAGCACGTTACTAATGATTCTCCCTAGTCTGCGACTGTAAACATCGAGTGACACGTTGACAGACAGTATTCCATCTGATCGCACGGGGTGACTTACCGAAAATACGAAACCGTTGCCATGGTCTGCGTTTCCTCCGGATTCTCTGGACGGAATATCTGTTGTGCAGAGATGTGCTCATCGTCCACGCAAGATGGCATCTCTTGGTCGATGTCTTCGTCGTGAAAGAGCCGGGAGCGCCCCAGGGCCATGCCAAGGTAGTTGTCGAGACTGTAAGCACCCCAAAAGGTACGACGGCGGCACTCAGTCTCGATGTGATTCTTGGCTCCCTGTGGCTCTTCAGCGCGATGCATGCCAATAGCGAGGGCAAGTCGCCTCGCGGTCCCGAAGAGCACCCAGCAATGATTGATGCGCGATTCGGAGAGCAACCAGAGACATTGCATGAGACGGACTTGCACGCTGAGTAAACGTGCCGGACCACTTTCTCGACGTACCGCATGGTCTGCAGCGAGGAAAGAGCGAACACTGTGGTTAGTGAACAGTCAGCTGATTCCCACGCAGTGAATGACACGAAAGCACGACATGCCTGAGACGATGGTGTAGATCCGAAGGCTTCGCACTGGCGTGCTGTTCTGCCAAAGCGAACAGAATGTGAAGCAGGGCGCGTCGCATGGGATGATGGTCGCGGCGCTCCATCATGCCCGAAGTGGCAATAAAGTCATCGCACCAGGCTTCCACGGTTGGACGATGCAGGAAGCGATCCATTGGGACCGTGATGTCGAAGTACAAAGCGCACAAGCGTCGTACATCTTCCCGCGAGAAGACCGAGCATGCGGCAGCATCCGCATCCTCATGCTGCAAGTGGACGCCGCCAAAGGAGAAGCTGAGAGGCGGCAGGTTGGTCTGCGCATGTCGAAGAAAGGAGACGCCAGAAGCCGGCCCGACATAATCGCCTTGGAGAGACCAAGGAGGCGCATCAGCCTCGTCCGCCGCGTCCGAGTGTCGCGGTGGAGAGGGAGCGGGCGGTGGTACAAATGCGTCTTCATTACTTGTTTGCAGTTGGGTGTGGGCAGCAGTGGCGGTGGAAGCAGCTGGAGAGATTCCTGCGGGAGGGGTAGCGGCGGCGGCGGTG
>ANSM01000387.1:0-23148 GCA_000347735.1 Cercospora canescens BHU | reverse complement strand
GGGGGGGGGAAGAATCGGAAACAGATGCAAGGCGCGGGGAGGGGAGTGAAACGGAACCGAAGAGGGGGGGAAAGACGAGAACGGAGCGGTAGGTGCAAGAAAGAGAAGAGAAAAGAAGAGGCGGAGGAAGGGACAGAGAGAGAATGGTGCGTAAAAGGAAAAGGAGATAGTGAAAGAAAGAGGGCGAAACGAAGGAAAAAGACATAGAAAGAGGCAAAGAGGTAAAAGAGACGAGAAATACAGAAAAACGAGAAGAGGGAGAGCGATGGGGAGAGGGGCGCAGAGAGGCGGAGAGCGGGAAGAGAGAGGCAAAGCGGGCAGAGAGCGGGCGGAGAGAAGGAAAGAGAGGCAGAGAGCTGGCGGAAAGTGGGGAATGTATGGAGAGAGATTGAGAGAGATGGGGAAAGATGGAGAGAGATGAAGAAAGATGGAGAGAGATGGAGAAAGATGGAGGGGGAGGCTGAGAAAGGCAGACAGAGGCAGAGATGGAAGAAGAATGGCAGAGAGAGAGGCAGAGATGGGCAAAGAGAGGCGAAGAGCGGGCGGTGAGAGGGTAAGAGACGCGAAGAGCGGGCGGAGGTAGAGAGAGAGCGAAGAAGCAGAGAGATGGAGGCAGAGCGAGGTTGGGGGAGGAGAGGGGGTGTGAGCGCGTGTAGGTGTGTGTGTTGGGGTGGAAGAAAGTGGAAGAAAGGTGAGAGAAAGATTGGAGAGAGGAGGAGGTGTTTTATGCGGACGAAGTGGAGCCACGTTAGTAACGGATGACTGTTCATTTGCTGCGCGCATCGACGGCTATCTGAAGAACGCCTATGCATATTGCAGTGGTGGAAATGGTGGTGCCTACACGCGCGCGGCGAACTATGTTCGCGAGCCTCAGATCGCCATATCTTCACAACTCGAAAACCGGCCAACACGCCACCAACGGGAACTCCATCAATCGATCATGCTCATGATGATCAACGCACACGCGAAGAAATCTATTGCAGTCCAAGGTGTTTTGTATCGACGGCGTGTACATGCTGAATGCTGTTCTGCGGCTAGCGTTTTAGTGGAGCCTCGAAGCATCCAAACAACAACCCATGCAAAACGTCGATCTTTCACCGGAACAGAAGTCTCTCGTGAACGTCAGGTCACGAGCGCGGCGATGAACGAAGGAATGACCACCATGACTACCGTGACTGCGTCTGCGCCGAAGTCTGACATATGTGAGAGAAGGCACGCACTGACTCTTGGCTTCAGGAGGCCGGTAGAGAGCCGACGCTCCTGCTCTCAGAACTACTGGTTTGTATTTGACCCATTGTGATTGGCCTACGGACTGACGTCGCCACCAACAGTGATCTCAGCCATCATCGCCCTGAAATCCCACTTGAGACTGCGATTATGCTCTCAGGTGTCGTGACATGATCAGACGTGGCTTCCACTGCAGCTTCCATCATACAACTATCACTTGCAAGATTCGTTACCCGAGTATAGCCTCTTGCGCTTGCTCGATGTATTGTGTGGCTGACGTTCACTTGGCGGAGAGATTTTTGCTATCTGGAGCAGTGAGATGTAGGTCCTATCTTTGCTGTTCTTGAAATATATGGGCGAACATGACAGTTCCCTGATTGCCATTTGCGATTTCTGGGTAATGGCTATCGTTATAATTGCATGACCTCGCCCTCTTGTTCAGGGTTGTAGCTCAGGGTTACGCACCTGTCATCTTCGCGGTCGATTTTGTTGTGACAAAAGGAAATGTTTGGGGAATAGGGAGCACTGGGATTTGGGCCACACGTTGTTCGATGACATCTTCGCATTCACACATTTGGAGACTTCGAGTGCTAGGCAAAGACCGCCATGACAAGTGGTGACAACGCAGCACATCGACGTGGCCAGCAAGTTACCGTGTCCTCTTCGACAATAAAGTTGTGATCTCCACAGAGCGAAGGCGAGCATTTGGTCTCAAGGTGCAACGACAGCTGAGCGGAACAAGTATCATTGTAGCAGTAGACCCGCGGATATGCATGGGGTCGATGGCCACACTCAACCAAGTCGTAACTTTCGTTTGGCACGCACTTGACAAAGGCGGAGAGTTTGAGATACGGACGACATGGAATTGCGACCAGGAGCTTTGACAGCTGGCCACGTTCACATATCCAGTAGCTTCCCATCATCCGTCCACCTCAACGGACATGCTCTAGAAGCACGATGTTATGGGCATGTACAGCAATGCCCGGAGACGATTTCTCGCCCCAGCGTCATTTGCGGTCCTTCTTCTCCTCCCTGCCAACCTGGGCAGAACTTGGGCCTCTATCCGTACTACTCAACTCACCCTCTCTCGCGAACAGCCTTCCGCGGCCTCCCTTGACCGGCTTGCCACCTCTGCTCGCCTCCCTTGAAAGTCCTTGTTCAATCCTCTCGTGCTCGGGTCTGTGCGCCGCGGCCTTGCTAACCTCGACATTGGCTGGCGAGACATTCAGCGGGTTGGTAGATTGCCCGATCTGCGAGGGCCATCAGCTTTGCAGCAGACGCGGTAATGCGATGTGGACGTACCCGCTTACTTTCGGTCTCCGCATTGTCCATGGCTTCTTCTGGCTTATTATGCTTGCTGCCGAATGAGGTTTCGACGTTCTCGGCAGTGGCTTCATCTGATCCTGTTAAGCTGTACTCGTGGCTCGTTCGCTCCAGGCTTTCTCTATCCTGATCGTCCTTGTATGCCCTCGATCTGCTCGTGCAAGTGAACGCTCGCCGCGCCGTCCACGTTGACGCGGACTCCGCTAGCGGTCCATGGAGGAGAGTTCGAAGAGCCATGAGCGGAAGTGTAGGAAGAATAGCAAAACCTACCTATGCCTCCGCAATGCCACATCGGTCCTTCCTGGGACAGGTGAACCAGTCAGACGTCATTGCTGCTCAATAATTGTCGCCATGCGAGAGATCTTTGTTCAACCACTCAAGACGCAGTTGATTGGCATCACCGCCACGACGTACCCCAGACGGCGGAAGCGGTCCGGATCGAATCGCTGAGACGAGCTCATTGTCGTCGACCTCCAATGTCACATTCTCCAAAACCTCCTTCTTCGTTCTCATGCTCGAGTTTTTGCCTTCCGTGTGCAATGCTTTCCGACACGGATAGTGAGGGCACGACAATGATACCACGGGTGTTGTTGTGTCGCGTAAGCTCTGCAGCATCATGCTGGCTGACCTCGTACACAGCGTACCGGACTTTGAAGTTATGCGAAAATTGCCTGCATATCTGAATTTGATAAAGTCTGTCATGGACACTGTTGATGGGACTTGCTTTTATCTCGTGCTCTGGAGGATCATGACGCGCAGCAGCTCAGCGCACGGGAGGACGAGCCAAACTTCGTCTACGCACAACGCGGTCATCGCCAAGGATTCTTATCACGTCCAAGCCACCCCATTTCACAATACATGTACTGATGCGAGAATGCTTTTGTAAGGAGACTCGCATATCATAGAAATTGAGAGTTTGAAAAACATGTGTGAGTTGAATTGGCAGCCACGGCCATTCCAGCGGAGTGTCAGAGCTTACACCCAAATAGCGGCCTCACAGATACGACATCGCTTCAACGTACTCATAAGAAGGAAGTCTGATGCGCGCCATATCGGCAATGGCGAGAGGCACAGCTTGCTGTACCACGTACCTGACTCTGGCCAATATGGAGCCACAGGGTGTTCGCAGAATCAAGGCGCCCACCACGCCACTGGATCTGGCAGCTTTTTGAACCGACTAGCTCCGCGAAGTGTGCTCAAGACGACCTGGACCGTTCTCAAGAGCAGCTACATCAACATCCTACTCGTCTTTGTGCCTGTAGGTCTCATTGCAGGTGCTCTCGGCCTTCCTCCAGTCGCCATATTCTGTCTCAACTTCCTCGCTATCGTGCCGCTTGCTGCGCTTCTATCATTCGCTACAGAAGAGCTCTCTGAAGCAGTAGGAGCTCATATCGGGGGCCTGCTCAATGCGACATTTGGCAATGCCGTCGAGTTGATTGTCAGCGTCATTGCCTTGCACAAGGATCAATTTCGACTCGTTCAAGCTAGCATTTTGGGCAGCGTTCTCGTCAACATTTTACTTGTTGGTGTTTCCAACACAAGTACAGTTGCATGTCGCTAACACATCGCAGGTTCTAGGTTGCTGCTTTATCGCAGGTGGCATCCGTCGCTCAGAATCCAGGTATGATCCAACTGTGGCAAGCATCATGTCGGCTCTACAAACTTTGGCTGCAGCTGCACTGATTGTGCCTGCCATACTGTACTGGACAATGCAGCGATCGGAAGAGGGCGATACCATCGACATCTTGGCAGTTTCAAGAGGAGCGGCCATGATCCTGATCATTTTGTATTTCTTCTACCTTTACTTCCAGCTGTTCTCTCACAAAGATCTCTTCCGAGAGGACGTGGGTAACAACGACAGCGACGATAGCGATTTCGAGGGCGATCCACATGGCGCCGCGCAAAAGGAGAGCCACCAGGGCGGAGAAATTTTGGGACCTGCTGGGGCGCTAACCTGCATGATGGGCTCAGTCGTATGTGTGGGCTTCTGCGCCGAGTTCTTGGTAAACAGCATCGAAAGCGTTGTGGAAGAGACGGGCATGACAACCACCTTCATTGGCCTGGTTCTCCTGCCCATAGTGAGCAATGCTGCTGAACATGTCACAGCGGTTATTGTGTCGTACAAGGGCAAGACCAATCTTGCCATGCTTGTAAGTATGATCGCTGGGACGCATCTCCAAGCCGCGGAAACGTGTCTCAGTCATCCTCATACTCTCCACTGACTACGTTTGCTAGGTTGATCTGGGAAGTGGAATGCAAATTGCACTTTTCGTCACGCCGTAAGCTATGCTCATCCGAGCACATGCATATCTCGCAACTGACCGAAACTCAGACTGCTTGTCCTCGTCTCTTGGGGTATGGGCAAACCATTCAGCTTGCATTTCCAGCTGTTCGAAACTGTAGTTTTCTTCGTAAGCGTACTTGTCGTCAACTTCTTGATACGAGGTGGCTCAAGCAACTATCTCGAAGGAATTATGTGAGTTCCAATCTGAAAACGCATTGTCGTCTAAGCTGATGGTCGCTAATGCAGGTGTGTTGGTTGGTATTTGATCATCGCGCTTGCATTCTTCTACTATCCGGACGATCAATAGCATTGGGGCAGGGAAGGGAAGCCATGATGCAATGCTGGTATTCTGCATGATGGCAAGCGAGAAGTCTGTCAGACTACAGCCGCTTCTTGTGCTAACCAGGATGAGCGCATTGAAGCCGGGACGCAGGTCTATAGTTTTCGCTCCAATCGCATCTCTCCAACAATGTCTTGGCGTCGGCATGTGGATGTGATCAACGACTGCGGCGTGCCTGAATGTTCTCTCGATCCTTGGCAAGTTATACCGACTCCACACATGAACTCATTGCCACCGAATGATCAAGATGTTGGGGCTCCATGCGGCCGATGACACGTGTTGCGGGAGAACTAAAACGGAACACAGATTTGTCCGTCTTGTTGCTAGGATCTACAGCTTGGGATTCGAGAATGGAAACAAACCTGATATAAGACAAAGCTGTGGCCATAGTTCAAACCGCGTGCTCCTCCACTTGGGATTCAACAACAGCAGACATGCGTTCCACGTCACTTTTCGCAACGGCAGGCCTGCTCAGTGCCGCTTGCGCATCGCCCACTGCTCAACAGCAGTATGGCCAAGATGAGTATGTCGGCTACTTTGGAACTTTCTTCCCTCTGCAGGACGAGGCCATCTATGGCTGGCTCTCGAACGGCAATGACGCTCATTCTTGGAAACAATTGAGTGGCCCTGCTGGCAATGGTTCCATACTGCGCTCAAATGTTGGCACGACTGGAGTACGAGATTCGCATCTCATCCCCAGCCAGGACGGCAGCAAGTGGTGGCTGATTGCTACCGACTTGAAAGTCAATGACTTCAAAGAAGACTTCAACGAGGCTACGAGATTTGGCAGTCGATCAATTGTGGTCTGGGAGACGAAGGATCTTGCTACTTGGAGCGAAGCGCGTTTGACAGAACCCATTGTGGATGTCAGTGCTGGCAATGTCGTAAGTTAAATTTTTGAACAATCGCTCCGTGGTCGAGATGCATGCTCACCTTCTTCAGTGGGCTCCGGAAGCAGATTGGGATCCACTCGTCGGCGCCTATGTGATGGTATATGCTTCGCGTTTCTGGGATCCTGCCGATGTAAACAGGACTGGACCACAGCCTCCGAATAGACTCATGTACTCTACCACACAAGACTTCGTGACATTCTCCGAGGCCAAGGAATATTACTTCCCTGGATACCCAGTCATTGACGCCACCTTCTGGCATGCCACCGACGAAGGACCAGATGTCTGGTACCGATGGATCAAGAGCGAAGTAGATTATCTTGTCAGTGGCTGAAACACATGCTATTCGAGTGTTTCCACTAATTTTGATACAGATCTATCAAGAGCGTTCCGAGAACGGAATGCTCGGCACATTCACGCGCGTTGGAGGGGCGCCAGAGAGTGAGCGCATTACTTTTGCAGCGCAATACGAGAACAACGAAGGACCTCTCATCTTCCGCGACAACGTTGATCCTGGACTGTATCATCTTTGGATCGATCAGAACACTTTCCAGTCCTACGTACCGGCGACTGCGAGGACGTTGAACGACATGGCTGCTTGGCAGGTAGAGTCCTTAGAGGGCTTTCCGAACACCATCAAGCATGGCCAAGTGACCCCGATCACGCAAAAGCAGTATGACACGATAGCAGCCAAATATGCATTTGTCTAGATTGGTCGGTGGGTGTTATTGTTGTTCCGTCGACGGCTATCGATTTGGTGATCAGATAGAGTGGGAAGACAGAGCATGTCTCTCAGAAACGTAGACTGCCAAGACTTCAACTCTCAGCCACTTCTCTTGTCGGTCCCTGCCTGGTTCCGGGCAGCCTTCTGCTCTTCATCGGAATACAATGGGAATCGGGAGAGGCGGACAGGATCGCCAAGCCACGGCCAATCTCGGGAGAGCACGCCAAGACCGCCAGTCGGCTGCCGTGCAGCCAATGGTGCAGCCACTCCAGACTACAAACATCATCATCAGACAACGTGTTCGTGGCGGCAGCCTCCATCGAAAATCGCGTCCTCGTCGTCAGCCCCAGCAATGTTCGTCAGCTGCTCTTGGCCACCGCTCCGGCAGAACGGTCGTTCGTCCAGCGGACTCCACTGCACGCGCAACAGCCAGTGGGGATTCTCTATACTTTGAGCCACCCAAGCCATCTCCCATAAGTGCGCCCAGTCAAGTCTTGGCCGGTGCATCCATTTCACTACCCCTGGGTCCTGGCAACGCAAGAGAGCGACAGGGCGAGAAAGCAGCGTGGACCTTTCGAATGGCGCCAAGCGACATCGAAACCTTCGTCTTGGCCACTTGTTCTGCCGTCTTTCTCTTCCTCTGCCATTGAGACATTGGCAGTGCTGGTATAAGGCGTCTTGCAGTTTTGTACATGCTATCGTGTCAATGACGAGCGATAGCACATTCAGATCCATCTGGCGCGGCTGGACTGCGTCTCCTCGCACTTTCTTTGGCTTTTTCTTCGTTTCACTTGTCACTATTGTATTTTTGAATCACTTCGTGATCGGCAAGTGTTCGTGTCGTATCATCCAGGGACATCGTATGCTAATTATTCCTTAGACATCGACCCCAATAAGTGTCGAGCGCTGATATCTGCTGGACAGTGGTACGGTGGCAGCGAATGGCTGATTCCTGGTTGTACCACGATCCGGTATGAAGGCAAGCATATCGAGCAATGTGCGGGTATTTCGAAGCGTAGATTCACGTTTGTTGGCGATCTCCATGTGCAGCGACTCTACTTCCAACTCGCCAGGCGTCTGAAACATGATATCGAGGTCCCGAAAGATCGCCACCAACACCTCCACGTTTCCAAAGGTAATGTGGAGGTGCAGTATTACTATGACCCATACTTGAACGGGACCAGCGTCATCGACAGCTTCGCTTCTCACGACGAACGAGATGGAGACTCGGCACTGCTGCTGGTCATCGGTGCAGGCAATACCCATGCCGAACAAGACATGGCTGAGCAGTATGCTGCAAAGATAGGAAGACTGGCTTCAAATTCCCGGGCATCTCACGCAGGGCGTGGCTTCGCATATGACCAGGGACCAGGGAATCTCCTTCTCATTGCTCCCGCCGAGGAACCATACAGCCATAACACTGCACAGAATGACCCTTATCGCCAGCTGAATTCCAAGCTAAGGGTGCTGAGCGATGCCAACATACTCTGGAGCTTCCGTGAAATGGTAAGCGGCCGAAAAGACTTGTACAAAGCAGAAGGGCCCCGCGTAGCAAACAGCGTTATCCAGAAACGGGTTGACCTGCTACTCAACCTCCGATGCAATGCAAAAGTGGGCAGCAAGACCAAATCCATCAACAAAGCCATTTGCTGTGGAGCCTGGCGCGGGCCTAATTGGATACAGGTCACTTTCCTTCTTCTTGGTGCTGCTATCTTACCCCTTGCGACACTCGTGGATTCCAAGCTGCAAGTCTTGTCGGATGCAGCGCGGCCGGTGCTACAGGCATTTTGTGCGTTCACAGCTGCGGTCTGTTTCGCGTGGATCGCAGACCGAACCCACATCTTCGAGCAGGCGACACGTCTGGCACTGGTCAAGTCTAACTTGTTCCTCATGATCGCTGTTACTTTCTTCTTCGGTCTTATCACTGTTCGCAAGAGTGCTACCAAAGTCAACCCTGGCGAGGCAGCACGACACCAGCCATTTTTGCCGCGTGACCAAACTGATGAGTGGAAAGGCTGGATGCAGGCTCTCATCATTATCTATCACTACAACAAGGGGTGGACATTTCTCCACTTCTGGGAGGTCATCCGCCTGAGCGTGGCGTCCTACCTTTTCCTTACTGGATTCGGCCATACGGTATTTTTTTTACAGAAGAGGGACTACTCATTGAAGAGATTCTGCAACGTCATGATGCGCACGAATCTTCTCACAATCACATTGGCCTATGTGATGCGGACCAGCTGGGTTTTGTACTACTACGTACCCCTGTCCACCTTGAACTTTGTACTTGTGTACGCTACACTTGCAATTGGACGCCGTTACAACGAATATTCCCTGTTCCTTCTGGCAAAGATTACAGCAGCGGCTGTCCTTCTCAATAAATTCCTGAGCGCGAAGGATCTTCCCAGAACCGTGGTGCGTTTCTTCGAGCTTACTTGCAAGCTCAAGTTCAACTCTGAGGAGTTCTTTGGCCATCGCGTCGAGCAAGATAAGTATATCGTGTTCGTTGGCATGGTCATCGGCATGTTCTACACGTACGTACGATCGACAGTGGAAAAGCACGAGCGTAAGGACAAAGTCAGCCAAGCTTTCCGGAAAGCCTGGCCAGTATTAAAACCATTGTCTGTCGCAACTGCCGCCGCGAGTCAGGCTCTCTTCTGGTACTGGACTGTGAAGTACATTGGCGATGGCAAGCATTGGAGTAGGTTGCAGCCTTACCTCACACCATTGCCGATACTAAGCTTCACAATCTTGCGCAACGCACATCCCCTCTTGCGCAACTGGCATTCTGCTGCGTTCGCCTGGCTAGGAAGATATTCTCTGGAAATGTACGTCTTGCAAGATCATTTGTGGCTCGCGAACGACCAAGAAGCAGTGCTACGTACTGGGCTGTTTCATGGCAACGAGACTTTCTTGGGTGATCGATGGCGAGATGTCGTACTTCTTACACCGCTATATCTCTTAGCGTGCAGCGTCATTGGTGATGCTACAGGTGTGCTCACCAATTGGTTCACCCAGGAGGAGCCAGCGACTGAGCGGATATCAAACACCACTGTCGGCGCACTGGATGCAGTCGAGATGGGTCTGCTAGCCAATGAAGCAAGCAGCCCGGTGAATCAAGTATGTGAACGCGAAAAAGCGAGCAATGAATCCACGGAGTGGGTTAGTGGTGGCTCGACAATGTTTCCGCGCAGACTTTGGCCACGAAAGCTCAAACATAAAGTCTTACTTACACTTGGGATCATGTGGACGCTGAACATGGTGAGTCATGTAGCGGAAGAACCTGTCGTATCATCGGACTTTTGGCTAACAATCATACAGACATACACCTAATGCCTTTACCGGTCCTCGTCACCCAGAGATTGGAAGAACCCTGCAACGCACCCTCAACGATAGTTGCATCGAGCCATTGGTGACATGTGTGCTGCATTGACGAGCTGTTGCGACACCGTCTGTGCGGTCCGTCGAAACACTCGTAACACAAGGTTCTGCGTCTGCGTCGCATGTTCGCCAACCCCACCGACGGCCTTGTGAAAGGGACACAATAAGAAGGCAGGAGAGGTGGCCATCATGATAAAAGGACCTGCTGCGCGCCGCCCTCCATGACGCAGAAGACACTCTCTCGCACAAACACTGGGACCTCTGAGAGCTGCAACCATGAATCAATTCGTCTTGTTCGTCGCGCTCAGCCTTGCCGGAGCCATGCCGGTCACCGTCAATGAGGACAATGTTGCACTCAGTGTGCTCTCGCACGACAATTTTGTCTCCGAGGCAACTTGCAGCTGGAGTAGCGGAAGCGGGCCGGACAAGAACGAATTGTGCCTTCGCGCTGTTATCAAGAATCTCACACAGGATTTCCTGGCTGCATACCAGGAAGCATCACCAATTGGGATGAAGCAGAATGACAAGCGCACATCGCCCAGCCGCGCAATTGACCTTCGGGCTCCCGATTACCAATCCCCAGAAGCAAGAGGAGTTGAGACCGTGAACCTCACTGGAGCTCTTCAACTTGATGCCAAAGCAGGCGCAGGCGGCTTCGTTGGCAACTTCTTTTGGCTTGCTCTCAGCAGTGAGGCATATGATCTCTTCAATAAATCACCCGCAGCCGTCGAACTCATCGCAAGAAATCTTGGCGACTATGTGCTCGAGTACAATGCTACGGAAATTTGCGTCGACTTTGGCACCACTAGCAAAGACAGCGGTGGGATCATTGCGAATGGCGTGATGACTTTCGGCTGGGGCCTCGAGCCATTCTATTACGCTGACCCTACACTTCTAGAGAGAAGGCTCAAACAGGACTGCCAGATCGGCAACATGCGCATGTATGCTACGCATTACCGTGAGGTGACGCTCACCTGAGTAGATACGACTGGGCATTGTCTGGAGAGGGGCCACTTTCTGCTGGGCCTTGAGGAGCAGAGAGTGCCCGTACTAGTGGGCCGGTCATTACGAAGTCAGTTCAGTGCACAATTGATCGCTTTAGTGCATGCTGCAAGGTTGACATGAATAAGATCTTTCGCCTGAAATCCATTCAATTCCGTCTAAATGATTGCGAACATGAAGGCGAGGCGGTGCTATTCATCCACAAACTGTATATCGGCCTGTCGGTCCGACGTCGGGTAGGTACGCACTCATGTTCCATGGTCCACTACGCTCGCAAGGCGTGATCGAGCTGCAGTTCGCGCAATACTTTTGTCAGCATGCCAATCATGTATAATGCACATGTGAACACAATGGCGTCCCCCAGGCTGGTGACGCGCGACAAACCGCAACCAACAGCTTTCAACATGCCAGTAGAGTTCATCAGCTTGGCATTTCCGAATGCTTCTACAGAACTCGAGCCTATTCCCGGGGCTGGAGTTGATCCAGACTTCTTGAAGAAATACGCACGCAATTTGGACGATTATGGCTTCAACTATACGCTTCAGCCTTACGATTCTGGCGCATTTGACCCTTTCACGACAGGAGCGACGATCGCCGCAGTGACGAATCAACTCAAGGTCATCATTGCACTTAGACCAAATACTGTCTATCCGACTGTGGCCGCCAAAGCATTAGCCACGTTAGATCAGCTTAGCAACGGCAGAGCCGTAGTGCACTTTATCGCAGGCGGAAGCGACGTGGAGCAGGCAAGGGAAGGCGACTTCTTGCCCAAGGAGGAGCGCTATGCCAGGCTGGAAGAATACATCGAGATTCTCAAGCGTGCTTGGGCATCTCCAGAGCCTTTTGACTGGGAAGGCACATATTACCAGTTTGAGCAATTCAGCAATCGCGTACGCCCTGTCAACGGTAGCAGCATCCCCATCTCAGTTGGAGGCTCTTCAGACGAAGCATATCGTGTCGGAGGGTCGTTGGCAGACATCTTTGGACTTTGGGGAGAACCGCTCAAAGAGACGAAGCAGCAGATCGACCGCATATACGCCGAGGCAGAAAAGGCGGGGCGCAAGGACAGACCACGTATTTGGGTCACTTTCAGGCCGATAACCGCCGAGACAGACGATCTCGCCTGGCAAAAGGCGCATAGGACTCTGGAAGTCTTGAAGAAGAACCGCGCAGCTGGTCAGGGCAAGGTGGCGCCGGGGGCACCTCCGCCACAGAATGTCGGGTCGCAGCGATTGCTGGAGATTGCTCAAAAAGGAGAGGTGCAAGATCGTGCACTGTGGTACCCGACCGTGACTGCAACGAACGCTCGTGGAGCTTCTACGGCACTCGTGGGATCCTACCAGACTGTGGCTGATTCGATCTTGGACTATGTTGACCTGGGTTGCGATTTGATCTCGATCCGTGGGTATGACAACCTGAACGATGCCATTGACTATGGTCGACATATCCTGCCGAGGGTCAGGGCGGAGCTGAAGAACAGAGGTGCTGTGAAAGCAGAGAAGGCAGCGAGGAATGGTGTTTCGACCGAGGTGGTCGATGGGTAGATAGATTGTGTGCGAATCGAACTCTTCTCTCTTGTCCGTTCACGTATTATCACTTCTATTTCTTGCACATTAACTTGTGAGACATCGCATAATCTACAGCCATGCCATGCGTTTGCTGTGGACAGGTGGTCGATCTCGGTATTGTCGGTGGAATAGTGAAATCTCTCTTGGCTTGAGGCTTGGTGAAGCTTGTCCGCGGCCATCAAGAAACAACATCACTTGCACCTGGCGACTCTTCCTCTTCAACTTCATTCCATCATCTGCTCTTCCTCGGGTCCGTTGCAATTCATTTTACCCCAGGACGCACATTTTCCTCCCTCACGAGCCGACCGTGCTTAGAATTAGGGCAACAACGGCAGCCTTCGTTGCGCGGATATGTTCCAAGGCGCTCTGCCAATGAAGGGTTTAGCACAGTGCTCGGATGCTGTACGCGCTTACCGGCTGGACTTTGCAATAGCTCCAGTGGGAATATAGAGGCGCAGGGACGACCTCAAAGTACTGCCCAAGCTCAACAGTCATCATGTTGCGCGGAGTGCGCTAGTCTCACTACTCCGATGGGTCTCTGGAAAAATTTCTCAGTGGACTTCGCGCTGCACCTTCTCGGACACGATGATGATGGTGAGATCAGACGATTCATTGAAACCGACGTATGAACCGGGTTGTCCTTGCGTCTGACTGGAAATGCCTGTCATGCCGGAAGGATCAGGTCCGGCATGCCGGCACCTTAGGTTCTGACGATCTGCAGCGTCGTGTTTCCGACATGCGCTGACGAAGCACACTGTAGACCTCACCTGTGTTCTGTCTCGCATCTCTCTTTATCATTACCAAACTTCAGACTGTACCGGGTGCCATCGGATCTCATCACCTCGCCATGAAGCGCATCACCAAGAAGTATTTGGCATACGCGCAGACCATCGCTTTTGCGTCTTTGCTCACCGCTGTGCTCGTTCTCAATCTCTGGCCGTCTGCAAGCGATAAGCAATATGATTGGGCTCGAATTCGCTATAGATCAAAGACCAGCCGCTTACCTGAGGCTCGAGGAGTCTGCCCGAGCCTAGGTGATGGTGACAAAGCAGCACTAGTGGTGGCCCGGGTTGCCTCGGAGGATACTAAGTGGCTGGAAGACCTGTCAGTGGACTACCACCTCTGTGTTTACACGGCCGATGCGCCTCTAGATCGTACCTCCAAGAATCTTCAGCTCCCTGCTAATCGTGGTCATGAGGCCATGGCTTACTTGACGTTCATCATCGACAACTACGAGAACATTCCCGAGGCCGGCGTAGTCTTCGTTCACGGATCCAGATTTGCGTGGCACAATGATTCGCCCGACTACGACAATGTAGCCTTGCTCAAGGCTTTGAACCTGAGCTCAGCTTTGCAGCACCAAGGCTATGCGAATTTGCGCTGTGACTGGAGCGCCGGTACTTGCAGCCCACGGCAAGCACAACCCCAAGGCAGTCTCGAGACTCTCCTTTCGTCGAAACTTCAGCCGTGGAGTAGACGCGCTGTCTCCGATGCAGCTCTGCCTAAAGCCCTGCAACTGCTTTTCGATGGCACAACAGACAACGAGAATTCTCAAGCCCTCCTCCGGCGAAGTGACGCCATCCGTGCCCAATGTTGTGCGCAGTTCGCAGTCTCGCGCGAGGCTGTCTGGCGGCATTCTCACGAGGAGTACAGTGCTCTGAGACAATGGCTCCTCGACGAGGGCGTGGCCCCCTCGGACGATCGCATAGCTGGGCGTATCTTGTCTTATGTCTGGCACATCCTCTTCTTGGCTCCTACGGGAAGCCAAACCAGTATTCAAGCCCTCAACGCTCAGGCATGTCCATCAGCACAAGCCTGCTACTGCCGTTTGTACGGCAAATGTGACCTGCAGAACTGCGACTCACCCAGAAGTTGCCGCGGCCAATATGTTCTACCACGAGACTACAGGCTTCCGGATGGCTGGGAAGAACTTCATAGCGGCCTTCGATAGCAGCATAGCTGTATACTCGCCACAGTCTAGGATCAGGACACCACCAGCTTTTGAGAGACCGAGCATGAGTAATTTCGAGCGCGACTCCGATGCACGCCAAGACATCTGCAGTGACGATCTTGCAGATCTGTCGACATGTGGCTGACCCGTTACGTTTTATTGGTGCGGCCAACAGTACCACGGGACCATAAATGACAACAGTTTGCAGCTCGTCAACTTGACGAATGGCGTTCAAGCACAAGCGACATGTTGAGTTCGAACATTCACTGAGGTCGTAAATCGAAACGCACGTCTAGCAAACTTTCCGTATTCTTGTCACATAATACTTAAGCACACTCCTGGAGCTGGTCAGAAACGTGTTCGCAGCTAGCGACGCCAAAAATTTCAAGATGCAGCTCTGTAGCCTTCTCAGTCTAGCGTATGCACTTCACGCTGCCCTGGCGGCCTCATCGGGTACATTTAATGTGCTGGCATTTAATGTTGCTGGACTGCCTGAGTTTCTCAGCGACAACGGAGTCCCTGGAGGCAAAGAAAATGCCGCGAGGATGATCGGTCAGCGGTTCGCTGCTGGAGCCTACGATGTCATTCACATCCAAGAAGACTTTGCTTACCACGACGAGATTTATGATAATGACAATCACCAATTCCGCACCAGAACGTCTGGAAATGTACCTTTCGGCAGTGGCCTCAACACTCTCGCAAACTTTGGGTGGACCGATCTTCGAAGAATCAAGTGGGACCGCTGTTTTATTAATGAAGCAGACTGCTTGACACCAAAGGGGTTCACGTACATGCGTATGAACATTGCCGAAGGACTCACCGTTGACTTTTACAACCTCCACGCGGAAGCCGGGAATGAGGAAAAGGACTTTGACGCGAGAAGATCCAATATCCAACAGCTCAGCGCCCACATTGGCTCCGTCTCAGCCGGTCAAGCCGTCATTGTCTTCGGAGATACGAATACTTTGTACTCCAGGCCTCAAGACAACATTCGCCTCTTGGGCTCACAAAACGGACTCAGAGATGCTTGGGTCGATCTGATCCAGGGCGGCGTGATTCCAAACAATGTACCAGAATGCACGGATCCCACTACCAATCAGACATGCGAAGCGATCGACAAGGTCTTATATCGAAGTGGCGAGAAGGTTGCTCTGACGGCCACAAATCATGCTTATGTCACAGACAGGTTCTTGCAAGCGAACGGGGACAGGCTATCGGATCATAATGCAGTGCTGGTGGATTTTGCTTGGTCAGCCTGATCCATATCTGTACATTCTCTTGTTCCTGCATATCTATCGTATATACAAACGGGCTACACCACAATATGTATGTCTATGTTCTTTAGTCGCTCCTGGGACTGCTAACAAGATACCACATGACGCTGATTTGCAAGAGTTTTGTCGCCAGGAAATAACAATGCGATCAATGCATTGTTATAATTCTCGAGGCATCCGTGACAGCGTCGCCCTCTCCGGCTTGCTCGTCCCAAGCTGATAACACAGATCCTCTTGATGTTGATACAGCATCAGATGCGCAACTGCGCTTCATGCTGTCTGCAAGCCATAGTTTTCTTATATTCCGAAGCGCCTCGCCTGCGAGACTACCAAAGGTTGGCGTCCTCGGGCATGGAAATTTGTTGCTGTGGATATTCCATCATAGGCTCCCAACGTAAGCCTTCAGCTCGGTCCTCTGAGCCCTGGCCTCTCGCTACTTGAGGAAGTCTCGACATAGCATTCGATTGCAGCATTCTCTGAAGCCCCTAAGATTCAATGCGATGCTCTCGTCTCTTGGATGACTGTAATCTTCACGTGGTTCGCGGCTGCGGTCATGGGGCTTTACTGGTCTGGTAGAGCAAGAGGATTGGGAGGGGATGCTGACGATATATTCCTCTTCTCAGAGATATCTTGCTTGCAATTCTCTTCAGTCCTTGAACAGGCAGCGTAGCTTGCCAGCCGTATTCACCATTCCAGCATCTCCGAGAATAGGACAAGTCTCGCAACGTGCCCTCGTGTGGAACTCTATTCGCGCGAGTCCGCTCCTGAGCTTGACTCGGATCCGATCTGTTTTCATAATGCCATTTCGTCGTAAAATGTGTGTCACTGTACACCATCAGTCATGAACAACTCATTCAAGCCAAGACGTCGCTCACAGAAGCCTACTTCATTCATGCCGGGGACAGTACGCTCATCTCGAGGTACCCATACTGTCATCTGTTTCCGTCCGCATATACAGATTCGGCCTTTGAGGTGCAGCGTAATCATGCCATCCGTATTCCAACATCATATCTCGCACGTTTCTTTCCCGCACGTCCGTCATGTATCCGCGTTGCGAGTTGTCCCGAACTTGTTCCTTGGCTTGTTGGAGCTTCGCGTGCCTAGCTCGCATATACGAATGGCCAATTCCCGCCGCGCACAAGAGTGTAGCGCCTGCGGCGGCAATCACGATTGCGATGACGGCATGATGGTTCAGCGCCATATTGAAGGAGTCGACAGGGTCATCAGCAGAAACACAAAAAGAGATGTGAGGTTTGAGAAGAGTGGAAACAACCGGCAATCCGTGTGAATGCGAACAGTGTCTGGCATCGCTATGTATGACATCGAACCCTAATGGCAGGTCAGAAACCAGCCAGTCTCAGGGACCTACACAGCCTTCCGGATGCATGTCATTGCATGGCATCGATGGCATCCCCGGATCCTGCGTAAGAAGTGCTGGGCAGATGCGATTTACGAGGAGATTCTCCCTCTTTGCCTCGCTCAGGTCGTCAATTATAGGATGGGCTGCGACCGGCTGCTGACAAGCGCTGAGAAATTGTGGATCGTCGAGCTGCTGCTGCGCAATGCTGCGTCTTGGCGCTTCTGGGCAGTCTCGGATGACAGCTCGTTCCGTGTTCGGGACCTCATTGATTTGTGCACTTGAGGCCGACGGCATCAATGGATTCGACGTCGTGACGGCCGCTGTCCGCTGAAAAAGCACCGCAGCAGCCATTTTGGAAGACGCCGGGTGTCGACCGGATGGCAATCATCCGGTGCAGATCAGAGAATCTGAGTTGGTGCATCCCACAAACAGCCTCGCGATCATTGACTACGGCCAGGATACATGTTCCGTGCAGCTAGGAGCACCAAGAGCTTGTTTTGCTCGGCCCTCGACGATGAACGATTCACGCCTAGCCGGAACTCGGTAGTGCATGGAGCACGCTCGTACGAAGCGTCGACACGATCCGATGGGATCTTCGGCGACAATGGACCTTACAGACGATTGAATCGGTCGCGTGATGCCCGGCTGCGACGAGACGAAATCGTCCACCTAGTATTACTTTCCTATGCGTGAGCTCGGCGTGAAGATTGCTATAGCGAAGCAAATCGCGCCACAGATGATGCTTTGCACTACAGCAGGAGTCAGCACAGATTGCTACGACGCGCGACAGAAAGGCGAACTTACAATTTACCTGATGCAACCCATATACATACGCTGGTACGATCAGCTTGCGGATCTGCTCACTCGCATTTTGGACGTAGGAGATGTCCGACAGTGCCCGTTGCATGATTTCAGGCCCCCCAGGCACTCCATCCAGCGCCGCCCGAAGGCCTGTTCTCAGACCGCTTTGGTACACTGCGGCTCCGGCACTGGCTCCTGCAACGGCGCCCAGATTGAAGAAGAGGAAGAGTCCAGAGGCCGTGATGGCGAGGTCATCTTCAGAGACGCCGGCAGCCAGTGCCACGAACATGGAGCTCGATGACGCTCCAGATGCAAATCCGCCGGGGAGGATGTACAGCGCTTCGGCAGTAGACGTGTGCCCATTCCAGAAGAAGTAGCACAAGAACATGCACAACATCCCGAAGAGGGGTGAGACGACAGTCATTGGCTTGTACAGCCCCGTATATTTGATGAAATAACCAGAAACCAGGCCTCCTATCGTGTTCCCGGCGAAAGCTGGAATTAAGTATGCGCCGGCCTGGGCGGTGTTCGCCTTGTTGGTGACTTGGAAGTACAATGGAACGATGGTCATGAGCGAAAATTGCAGTAGAACTTGCAAGAATGCCATGCTGTAGTTGCTCAACACGGCCCACTTCCTAAGTAACTGTAATGGAAATATGGGCTCAGCAACGATCTTGGCCGAGACAATGAATATGGCCAGCGCCAGAACAAAGCCGACGGCGGAGCCTATGATCGGGGCAGATTTCCATGCAAACTGCGAGCCTCCTGTTTCCAGCATGAAGCATGCTGCGAAAATTGCCGCGCAGAGTGATAATGCCCCGAGGAAGTCAATTCGCTTCAACTTCTGCCATTGCGTATGACCCGAGCTCTGTCGTTTCGGAAGCTCGAGTCGCCAGTGGACTAGAACCATTGACAGCAACATTGGTGGCACTTGCACCAAGAAAGCCCAACGCCATCCAAGGCTGTAAGTCAACGCGCCACCAATGACTCCACCGCAGCTGCGTCCACTCGTCTGCAGGATGTTTACATAGCTTCGAATGGTGGCGACCTCATGAAGTGGTACCATGTCAGTTATGATGATCGACACCAGAGACGTTATCCCGGCAGAGCCTGCGCCCTGCACGACCCGTCCTCCGATGACTTGGGTCATGCTCTGGCCTAAACCGGTCACGGTAGTGCCAAGCGCGAAGAGGACGTATGCAGCCTGCAAGCAGTGCTTGCGTCCATATATGTCGGACAATTTGCCATAGAGTGGCTGAGCGACACACTGCGCAAGGACAAATGCAGAGAGTAGCCACGATCCCGAATCAAGGTCGCCGAAGCTGGATGCGACAGTCCCGTAAGTGGCAAGCACAAGACTCGCATCGACTTGAGCCACAAAGACACCAAGTAGGAGCACGGAAATGGTAGCATACACGCCGCTGGAGGCATTCTCGTCGTCGTGTCGCTTCTTGGCCAGTTCGATATCCTTGTCGTCTGCTGGCAGATCTCCCGCATCGCTTCTCCTCTATTCATGAATTAGCCTGAGCACGACATGAGGGCTAGCCATGCTCACGCTTATGGTTCGGTATAGCACTGGTGGTTCAGCACCACTAGACAGAAGAGGTGCGAGTTCGTCGACCAAAGAGTCAACTGACTCATCAACGCTGCTTGCACTGACGGGTCGTTGCCCCTCAATTACTTCTCTCATAGCCATGACCGACTTTTATGCTTTAGCTGCGGATTGTGGTCATATGGAAGTGGTCCGACGACGTTCTTGTATCGTAGTCACTCGCGGGTAATTAACAGGAATCTGATTAGCGGTGTCGCGGGCCGCCACGATAGGCTTTCGGGCTTTGGGCCATGTAGCATCTGCGGCCGATTGCGGAGGTCGAACTTTTCTGAGGATCCTTGCACATTATACACAGCCTGGGGACAAAATTTGTTCTGTGATGAGCACAGTAGCGGCAGGGTACTAGGGTAGATTGGGTCCAGGTTCCGCCGAGACTCGTGCCAGCGTGGAGCGGAATGGCGCGATCGATGTTCAAACAGCTCTGCATTCTACTTCCAGAACATAGCCCGAGAAATTGAGCGTTGAACCCCCTGCGGTTACTCTCTTTGCTGTATGCGTTGAGAGTATACGGAAACCTGTAGAGCTCCCTTCATCACAGCGCGTCGGGTCGTCGCCTAACAACCAATTTGCTTCAGATGCGACGATAGTGCCGACTTTGCGTGCACGTCGCATGTGCATTAGCGAGTGAAATGAATGCAACTCGTTCGGCTCATCGCATCTTCACACACGTAAGAACGAGTGAGCCGGATAGCTCGGTGGCTGCAACTCTGCATGGACGTCATCTTCCCAGATATCGGCAGCTTGTGGGCCTTCCTCGCTGACCAAATGTCCCAAAGGACACGAGGAGAAGCTGACTTTCGGCTGGCCAATGTAGAACAGATCGAAACGTGCATCCAACGCATCTCGCAGACTTCGCACAGCGCCGTCGGGGTGTAGCGACTCCCATGGCTTGTGACAGCTTCTTGCTTTGCAGGACTTGAGCACAAGCAGCAGGGCATCCAGACGTGCTGTCACATCTGACAAGGATCGGCCAAGCAACAGATAGTCTGGAGATGATGCAGACCCTTCAGCACCAAGGAGGTTGTGTGTCTGGCTTGAATCCCGGCGCATGTCATACAACTCTCTCTCGCCTGTGCACCACACGGTGTAGAGCAAGCTGTAGTCATCGGAAATCAGCCGGAGAGCCTTGTATGTGTTGTTGCGTGCTGAAATAGGTGGTCGCCCAGGTGAAAAAGGTTCGTTGCCGATCTTGCCGTACTTGCCCTCTGGGAGAGCTTTACCCCAGTACTCGACGTTCACATGCTCACCGAAGATCCCCGCAGATAGCTCACGTTGTGAGAGCGCTATCGGAGTTCCATCCAGGTCAGGCCGGACTACGCCTGCGAGATTCAAGATTGTTGGGGTGAGATCGGTGTGTGAGCTTACTACGCCCGCGCTCTTGCCCGCGGGTACACCTGGGCCTCGCACAATGAGCGGGATGTGGATATCGGTCTCGAAGGCACACTCCTTTCCGGGCGGCAATCGATGCTGAGAAATATGATATCCGTTGTCGGTTGTGTAAAAGACGTAGGTGTTTTCGAGTACACCGTAATGTTTGAGTCGCTGGACAATCTGCTCGACCATTTCGTCTACAGACTGCAATGCTCGTAGCCTATCTCGCTGATATTCGTCGTGATACTCGATGACCGTCTCGTTGAGCTGCGGCAACTCTTTCACCCAGCTCACTCCAGAAGGCGTGTCCGGATTGAAATTGGGCGTACGTGGGATGGTGAAGTTCTTGAAAAGATGCGCATGTCGAGGCGCGTACTCTGGTATGCTCATGACACCTGGCATATTCGGATCTTGGTTGCTATGAGGGGCGACGGGGGCTGCAACGATGAAGAATGGCTGCTCGTGCAACACCGCTTCGTCAAGCCAGCCATAGGTCTTTTCCGCAACTACGTCGGGCGAATATTGTCCTTCGTAGCTGACCGGGACCGCGTTGTTCCGAGTCATGGTTGCGTTCCAGTAGGTGTATGTGTAAGGATCTAGGAGAAAGTCCGATCCATTGAAGCCTTTAACGAAAGGGTCGTTATAGTTTTCCACGCCGTGCGAGTTGAACAATTTGCCTGGGAAGGGTCGTTAGAAAAAGCTCTCCATTGGTATCGAGTTCCACACCAGTATAGTATGTGTTGTAGCCTTGTGCCTGCAACCAGACAGGAAGCCAGTCATCATTCAGACCATTCTCCACGAACTTTGGATAGCCCCCATACGGCGGAGATCTGGAGGAAATTAGTCACTTTTGGCCCAGTTGAATCGAGAGTCATTCGTACACGTCGGTGACATTGGTATTATGTGCTGCTCGGCCAGTCCAAATATTCACCCGGCTGGGGCAGCAAATCGAGACGGTACAGTAGTGATTCTCGTATTTCGTGCCGTGATCTGTGATATGCTTCTGGAGCAATGGCATGTAGTCTAGAGAGGCCCAATTGTCCTGGTCATCTGTAAGGACCACCACGATGTTGGGTCGTGGTTGTGCACCGCATAGGGCAGCAAGTGCGTACAGACTCAGTGTCGTCTTCGCGAAATACATATTGGGTGTTCCCTCGTCTCTGCGAGCTCGGGATACAGCACAGCATGGGTTTGATCCATGGGCCAGGTCGCCCGACGTGCCGTATATGGGCAGCCATCGGCCAAATCGCGGACGGACAGAGCACGCCATCCAGTGGGTGTTTGTTGACGCACTCCTTGGTGGGCATATCGTCAGGCTTGTGCCGCAGGCGTCGCTTGCCAGGCGCGCATTTGTGCATTGGATGTCGTTGGCGTGAAGAGGCAGGCTGTGGACGCGACAAATTGCGACTTGGCATCGGCGCGGGAATGTTGATGCCCGCCAGGCGCAGCTTGATTGACAACCTGTCGTCGCACCAATATGCAAAGTCGAGTTGGTCGGTTCTTCTAGCCCTCGTGTCGCATCGCACGCTCTCGAGCGAGGCGATGTAGGAACGAAGCAGACAGCCACGTCTGGAGCTGTTCACCTTCACCGATTCCAGCATCGATGACAGGAGCTAAGAGTCGTCGAATGGACACTTGCGTGCACCAGACCATCTCAAACTGTGTGTATTGTCGTCTCACGTGGCACAGAGCTGTATATCATCACCTCTCTCCATCATGAAAAACGCACGACAATGGTGCCGCTGAGCCGAATTCTGGACCGAATTCAGTGTCGCCACGTGGAATGGTGGTCCATCGTGTGCAGCGCTGCCAAGCCACCGAATCGTGCGACGATGCTCAAGTATGGTACCTGGAATCTTGTTGACAGGGAATAGGCACAGGCCCGAATGCTTCCTCCAGCACCATGGAGCACCGGCGATTTCATTGATAAGACTCTCCTGCGAGATCCCAAAGTATCTTCTCATCGCCACAACCTCTCACAACGGCCAAGGCGCTGCGAGCGAGCTGCGTCGGCATGGCGACTTTGCCACCGGTTGACCC
>ANSM01000384.1:0-14635 GCA_000347735.1 Cercospora canescens BHU | reverse complement strand
CATCTAGTTTGGAGCCCAACCCATCCCCGCCTCCACTCTGTAGCAGCTGCCATTCATCGATACGGCGGGAACAGTCCAGTTCCAATGTACTCACAGTGTGCAAATGGCCGGACGACATCGCGAAGCATGTGGAAGAGAAGCGCCCCAGTGTCCATGTCAGTCACGCTCAGTCCACCTGCTTGCGACGTGGAAAGTATGATTCGGCGCTGGAAATCAGGCTTGAAGCGCCATACTGGGTCATTGCCCACTTGAATGATGGACTCTCTGGTCGTCGGGCGACGGCTATGCCAGTTTCGAGCCAGAAGCGTCTGTCGTTTACAGAGCTCCTTCCATGTTTGAACCCCAGAATAGTACTTGGCGAAGCTCTGAGTGTCTCCGAGGAAGACAAAATCTTTTGCTCCGGGCGGATGGTAAGTCTTGGCAGTGTAGAGGGCATCTTGATGGTCGTGATCGATGAATGAGTGCCATGATCGATTCAGGCGCGTGAGAGCTGCGAGTGTGGGCGGGGGAGCGAAGTCCAGTATGCGCAGTACAACCTCGGATGGCAAGAGATGCAGCGGATCTGTGCTCTCTGCCATGTTTCGGTTGACCACGTCCTCAGGAGGAGAGTTTTGGCTTTGGTCCAATTTCGGACGTTGAAATAGAGTCTTTTGCGATGATGTCAGCTGGTGAAGTATTTACAGGCATACCCAAAGCACATTTCAGTCTGCTAGTCTACACCTGCGTGGCGGGGTGCATCGCTGTGAACGGAGGATCTGCCGGAGAGATTGGGTCGTTGCAAGCATCAAATTAGTTCACTTCCATCACGCGGAGACGGCATCCATCATGCAATTGCCATATCAATCCTCGCATGTGCTAATCGTCGGGCCGTGGTCATGAAGGTTTTGGAACCTTGTCCTTGTTTTGCACTCCGCCTCCGCCTGATTCCCTCCCCGCCCGCCGTCTGGTGTCTCTTCTTTGCCGAGTCACGAGCAAACGCCAGATAAGGCATCGCAATGGCTCCGAATGGCGAAAGGCCCACGCTGCCGCTCAACACGGTGGACCTTCTCAAGCACTACGAAGAGTATGGAGTCATCATCTGTAAACCGTGCGCATTTGCCATCCAGCCTTCCGCTTTGGCGAGCCACCTGCTCAAGCACCAAATCTATCGCAGCGAACGCCGCCGGCTGATGGCCCAGCTCGCGCATCTCAAGCTCAGAGATCCGGCGGACGTGATCGATCCTTCGCCGCTGTCGCCGCCGATACCCGAGTTGCAGGTCTACAAAGGGATTCGCTGCTTGCACGGCGATTGCCAACATATCTGCGCGAGCGAGAAGCGCATGTCCCAACACTGGTCCGACGTACATGGTGAACGCGAATCAAAGAATGTTGTGACCCGTCCAGCCTGGCTGCAGACTTTCTTTCGCGGCAACAAGATCCGCTACTTCGAAATCTCAGGCCATGGCGGCAACAGAGCGGGGAGTCTGAGCACTATCAGCAGCCCTTCCAGCAATGGGCCTTCGTCGGTGTCGTACCACGAGATCGACGCAAACCCAGTGTCGAACGATGCTCATGCTCTTGACATGGACGCCCTTCGCTATCTCTTGCATTACACCGAACACACCAGCCGCACATTGCCACGGACCGAATCCGAATCCACGCGATTCTGGAGTTCTAGCATTCCACAAGAAGCCTTGAAGCACCCCTTCCTCATGAATGGCCTTCTCGGGCTCAGTGCTTTTCACTTGGCCCGATTGACCCAGGAACATGATCCAGCGCAAGCCGCCTACCACCACCAAGCATTTGTCCGTTATCAAACCGCGAGCCTCACTGATTTTCGGGAGCTCACACGACGTCCAGATGTGTCCAACGCTGTAGCTCTAATCGCATATTCTCGAATTCTGAGTATACAGAGATGCACAAGAGATGTCCACGACGAGTACAAAACAAATTGGCCTACTCAGTTCATGTATCTCGTGCGCGGTACCATTGAATGCCTAATCTCACTGCAGCCATTTCTGCCGGACGGCTGTGATTTCAAGTTCACGTTGGAAGACTACGAAGGTCTGGCCAGGTTGGATGATGAAGCTTCGATCACCAAGGATTCGAAAAGCATTGCGAATATTCCGCCCGTCATACTGCAAAGGCTGAATCAACTACCCGAGCAAGTCGCCATGGTGTCGGACCCTGCGCACACGTGGGACATGGATAACGCTGAAGCATGTTGTGCAGCCTGCACAGCCCTCATAGCAGCGTTTGCCCGAGCCTACTCTGTGAATCAACGCAGTTCTTCACTTGCCGTTGGTAGTTCAGACAAAGACGCGGTTCGAGCGGTGTGGAGCGGCTTCGAAGCCTGGACACGGACTGTCAGTGATCGCTATATACACTTGTTGGAGCAGAATAATGGACCAGCTCTCATTGTTCTCGCTCACTTTTGCGTGCTTGTCAAGCGTTTTGAAGAGCGGTATTGGTACATCGAAGGCATGCCAGAACGAATCATCGGTTTCATCGAGGATATGCTGGAAGATCGCTACAAGCCTTTCGTGTCCGACCTGTATCACATTCTAGACTGATGGACCTTGGCGAGGCGTTTGCTTATGGGCCACTTCCGTCGTCCACACTGCAACGCCAAAGGAGTAATCCGCATTTTGGTATAAACCGCCAAGCAGGCTGCGGACGATGCACAAGAGCCGACAGAAGGCATTGCCTTCAAGCCTGTACAACGGCTACGGACGACACAGGGTGCAAGCAATGCCGTAGAAGAGCCTTTGTCATGGTCGCATTCGCAGTGAAGATGTTTGTATACCGATGAACTGTCTGACATCTCGCGTTTGGGATGCAATGTGGTAAGCAAACGACCGTAGCAAACCGGCATTGCATAAAATTGCGCACATCAGACCCCAAGCATGCGCGGCAACGTCAAAGCTCCAAGTGGATCAAAGAGATTATTTCGCCAACCATGGACACGGACAGCAGCGAATTTGTGTTCGTGTCGCTCGTGCTGAGCATGGTCGCCTTCGGTCTTTGGGTGCTATTCAGAACACACCAAGACAAGCCACATACCATCGCTGCAAACGATGACCTGTTCGAAAGTGTTGTCTCCAAGACAGATCCTCACCACTTGATGTCCACTCCTGGCACTATCGCGTTCAGGCGAAGAACAAAAAGGGCACTGGCGGAGGCGATGCATGAGGTGGCCGGAATGTACGATGAAACGCTACAGGGAGTCTCAGATGGGGAAGCGGTGAATTGCAACGAGGACAATCGCGAGGAGCCTCTGAATATCACCCCGGAAGAGCGGGTGCTGGGCGTGTTTTGAGCGAGAAAGACGCGCGACCTGGAATGGCTGGACGTCGAGATTACTGCTACGCGACCAACGTGCAAATGCGAGTAGCATTGCTCACAAGAAGATATATCTGGCGTGCATGATCGGTGAAACATCAGAAATGGATGCTGCATCTGCAAGCTCACGTCTTCGACTTGGGTCAAGGCAACCCCCAGGATTGTCTTGAGAATTCCGGACTGACATTAGATTTTGAGAGCTCACTCACTATCAGGACATCTGTTTGCGAATTCTTGTATTGCATTGCACTTTCCATGTACCCAGGCTGTGAATGAGCGTTTTCAGTGATTCCAAGTGAACAATGAGTGGCTTTCACGTGACAAGGTTCTCATTTCGCGTTTGATACATGTGGTGCTTGGCAGGGCTTACTTCCATCCACGCCACCACCAACACCACCCACATCCACTTCGCTCAGCTCCTACATGCGCACTTCGTCGCGATCGTAACAAACATGAGAAGCGACAACAGTTGTACCGCGAATGCGTCATCGTCATTATATTCACCTGCGGCCACCCGTCCCGCGAATGAGTCTCCACATTCTACTCAACCCCAACGCGCTCAAGGCAGCTTCCACGCGCCATTAGAGCTCACTGACGACTTAGATGAGTCTGGAAAGAAGCGGATGACTACCAAGCGTAAGCTCGTAGAAGATCAATCCTACGATAGAAAATTCAAGTCCTCTTGCAAATCCAAAGCAGCCTTCGCGGAGGAGGATGAGGACTCGTCACCGAAAACGAAAGCTGCAAGGCGTAAAGATGGCGAAAAGCGTCTTCGTGTCTTTCGAAAACGAGCACCCCAATCATATGCCGATATTCGCCACCGCGCTCTCACACAACGCATGATCATCATTGATCGTCAACGGACTGTTCCACCTGACGATGTCGAGCCAAATTCGCCTGACAATCATCCTACAGAAATCGTATCACTCGCCGGTACGACAGGGAACATATACCAAATTGTCATATCTCGCGCCCCTTCTTGCGATTGCCCTTACGCAAAAAAGGGTCATCAATGCAAGCACATCATCTACGTCCTCCACCGCGTCCTCCGTGTCCGCGAAGATCTCGAATACCAGCTCGCATTCCTGTCCTCCGAACTTCGAGACATTTTCCGTCAAGCGCCGCCTCTTCCCTCGGAGGTTGTAGAGAAGAATAGCGATGACGGTGAAATGAATGGGCACCGCAAACCTCTCGAGGGGGAAAACTGCCCAATATGCATGGAGAAATTCAAGACGGACGGGAAAGGGAAGCCAAAGTCTGGGGAAGATGTGGTGTATTGCAAAGCAGCATGCGGGAACAACATACACAAGAACTGCTTCCAGCAATGGGTTGCAGCAAAGAAAGGACAAGGACATGTGACGTGCCCTTTCTGCAGGAGTCCGTGGGAGGATGACGAGGATGACGAGGAAGCGGGGAATATGGATTTGAAGCGGTTGGCGAAAGCTGGAAACGTCAATGCAGAAGGATATGTCAATGTTGCGAGACAATTGGGACTATCTGGTCGGAGGGATTATTCCACGTACAATGAATTCTGGGTCAGGAATAGGTTGGGAGGTGACTGGTAAGATGCTTGCGTGCTGTTGGCGTTGTGGCTTTTGAGATACCCCGAGATAGAGGACTTGCTACCACGATTCTGCTTGCTGTAGCACATCGAATGTGCTCTGACACACTTCTGACTGTTCTGATGTCGTTTCGAAGCATGCAGCAAGCCTGCAATGGAAGCGCCGAAGCTTTTCGATCCATTTTCATACGAGCACGAAGGTACACACGGACTCTGGCGATTGACCTGACGGTCTTCGAGCTGCGTTCCACTCCCTGCAACGGATCGACTGGAAATACATGTGGTACTCGATGATAACGACGCGCCAATGGTCTATAGTCTGTGGGGGCGATGAATGGCCATGGGAACTGGCGTTGTCTACTGCCCGTGGCACACTTGCATTTCACGCACGATGAGATGGGGTGAAGGGTAGGGTACATGTATGCATAGAGACGCGTGAACGGGTGTTGGCTTGGTGCGTCTCTGGGACGTCATCAACGACTGTGATGACTTCACGTGGATGATTCAACATCAACGTCCGGTCCATCCGGTTGACCACAGGACCTGGCATAAGAGTACTGTACGTGCTCGCCGTAGCCTTCGGCCGCTCGCTTGGCAAGGACTGCACGCAACCCGTCAGCAATGGCACGATGGCACAAGGGCAAGCTGTTTGAAGGCAGTGCCTCTCTCTTGAGAATGGACTCGAGAGTCAATGCTGGCGCCAGTATAACAAGGACCGTGAAGCACGAGCACGGAGACCTTCTGAGACGTCAGCTTCATGCGGTCGGATTTCCTGAAAGGACGCCATCTTCGTCAGTGCAGTATCGTGTTTGCGGTCGGTGGCACGCAGAGGCATCCGCAGGCACAAGTCAAAGTCGCCATACTCTCTACAGTGCTGCAGTGCCTCTGCATGAACAACTCATTTTCGGCCCATACGCCCACAAGAATTGTGCGTTCGAACCTCGGTACGTACCCCATGCGCCCCCCACATACGACAGTATCCGTCACGGGCCACTGCCTTCTACCGAATTTACTATTCCTATGTAGCTCGTCGCTCTACAATGCCGTCGGCAATCTTACGAATGACTCGACTTTCACGTGTTCGAGGATGGCACATAACATTCACAACGAGCGCTGGATGAGCGTCACATGCTGCCATCATACCATAAAGCCGACATCTTGCGATCATCTCGATCTCCAATTGTGCTTATAATTGATGCCGTAAACGGCAAAAGACAAGAAGCAAGATGGCATATCCAAGGCCCTCGCGGACCACAGACTTACCCAGTGAAAGTGTACGTCCGATGCGAAGACTATCTCAAGCTAGTGCAAAACGCCCCCATCGATTCATCTCACGCTTTTTATCGAAAGCACGCAAGAATCTGACAGGGAAGGGACAGCAAAATGACTCTGCAACATCTTCTCGCGCCATTGTGGCTTTAGAACCTACAGTCGGACAACGCGCCGGCGAGAATTGGACCATGCAAGACATCCAGGTCCCATCTGTGCTCCAAGACGGCGAAATCCTGGTCGAAATGGTCGCGAGTGGGATCTGCCACACAGATCTTGCCCTCACCGTTCTTGAAAAGGGCCAGACCTTCCCCATCGTACCTGGACACGAAGGCTCCGGCTACGTGCGGGCAGTAGGTCCCGGCGTGACAAAGCCTGTCAAACCTGGCGACCCTGTGCTGTTATCGTTCGACTCTTGCACACAATGCCCAAATTGTCAAGGACAGCGTCCGGCGTACTGTGATGTTTTCGCGCCACTGAATCTGTTTGGTGAGTCGGATGTTTTCCGGGCTAGTGGTGCTGATGCATCGAAAGGTGGCGTCGGCGGCAAATTCTTTGGGCAGTCCAGTTTTGCGAAATTGAGTGTCGTGAAAGAAACCACGGTTCTACCAGCGAAAGATCTCATCCAGAATGCAGAGGAATTGAAATTATTTGCGCCATTAGGATGCGGTATCCAGACTGGCATAGGCGCAATCCTCAATCTCGTCAAGGCAGGCCCCGACGATATAGTCCTGGTCACAGGTCTCGGTGGCGTTGGTCTGAGCGCTGTCATGGTATCTACTTGCCTTCGATTCTTCTCTCATGTGCAAGCCGCCTATGCTAATCTGCATGCAGGGTGCGCACATCTCCGGCTGCAGAACCATCGTTGCTGTCGACAAAGTACAATCGCGAATCGATCTTGCCAGGGAAGTTTTCGGCGCCACACATGGCTTCAACACGACAGACGTTACGGATCTCACAGCCGGTTTGAAAGAGGCATGCGGTGGGCGAGGCGCATCGGTCGTGGTTGAAACTACGGGAGTACCACCACTCATCGAGGCAGCCTTTGATGCAGTCGATATCAAGGGTACATTTGTTCAAGTCGCTGGACCGATAGATCCCACATATCGCATGCCCGTTGACCCTGTGAGCGTCATCTTTCGAGGCATCAAAATGCTCGGTTGTGTGGAAGGAGACAGCGTCCCTGGAGAATTCATTCCGCAATTAATCAAGCATTACCGGGAGGGAAAATTGCCAGTGGATCAGATGGTGAAATTCTATGCCGCTGAGGACTTTAAAACTGCGTTACATGTAGGTCTTAACTTCTCTTGAGTCGAGGTTCGATTTGTTGCTGGGCTGACATTGATCTTCTGTAAAGGACATACATTCTGGAAAGACGATCAAGCCAGTATTGACATGGTAGAACCGATGAATGAAAGCCCTTGCTCGTCACTGCTCTGGCGTGCGGCTGAGCATCTGCATGACGCTATAAACAGTATAGCTTCGTCTCGGCAAGGAAGTTCAGTCTCAGCTTCCAGCATCCTTCTGTTGCAGGATGCCGTGTCTTTTTCTCACGTTGATTGACCGGGAGAATTGTTCTCTGTTGCGTTCCTTTTCGCGTTGACATGTCACCATGGAACTTTCTGCTAACCACCAAATTTCCCCCCTGATCTACTCACCACTCGACTCCTCCAAACAAGAACACCGGCTCCTCCGCTTCGTAGGAGGGAAACGGTCTCTCGCGTGGGAACTCGGCACGTTTTCCCTCCTATCAGATCGGCAGCATGACCATCCTCCCTTGGTTGCTTTGTCCTACTGTTGGGGCCAGGCGGCAGCCGATAAGCCCATCACATTGAACGGACATGAATTCCTTGTCAGACAGAATCTCTATGAATTTCTCGTGCAAATGGCCAGCGAGAATCGAAGAGATTGGTTCTTTGTCGATGCGATCTGTATCAATCAGGATGACATCCCCGAGAGATCCGTCCAGGTCACGTATATGGGACAGATTTATCGGGTTGCGAAGGAGGTGATTGCCTGGATGTATTTCGAGGATACGGATGATCCGAAAGTCATGAAGCAGGCTGACATTCAGTCGCACGTGAGAGAGTGAGTATCGCTGAGTCTTCGATTTACCACGACCTGTTCTGCATCTGTCATCTTCCCAAGTGACGATCGGGGAGATATGGATATTTCCGGCATCACGCATACTGTACGGTGTCAAAAGAGCATCGGAACTTGTGCTGATTACTTTGATCGCCGCATACAGATACCAGCTCCTCGAACAAGAGAAGCAAAAATCCGGACAAGACCTCTCTCCGCAAGAACGATACCTCCTCACCAGCCTCCAACAAATGGCATGGCAACTCGCTGCTTCTAGCTCTTACTGGTCCCGTCTCTGGATCGTCCAAGAACTCCTGCTCGCTCCGAATCTTACAATCCGATGGAGCAGCCTCACATTCAAGTGGTCCGACATTCTCGCGCTCCGCATCCGAGACGTCGACATTCCGTCCATTGAATTGGATCCCGCCACCGGGCGTCCGCTCCGCCCACATCAACTCAGCACGATACGGAAAGCGGGACTTTTCAGTTACGAGCATTTGCCCAACAGTGCGGAGTATTCCATCATGTGTAAGCAACTCTGGCACTGGAAGGATAGCGCGGGAGAAGACCTGCAGAAGGGGAAGTTGTTGCATTTCCATGAAGCTGTGGCATTCTTCTCGATTCAGCAGTGTGGCGTGGTGCACGACAATGTTTACGCCTTGTTGGGTATAGCCGAATGCGCGATTGAGCCAGACTATGACATGCCGTTGATGGATCTTTACACGGCTGCGCTGTACAATTACTTGCTGTCGTTGTGGTCTGTCCGAAAATCTGGATCCGATGGTAAAATTTCTCCCGGGAAGAGAGAGTGGGATGCGCTGATTGATCTTGGGCTGGACTACAATAAGCTCCAAGCACCTGGCGAGACCTTTTTGCACGCGTTCCGATTGGACGCGTTCCACGACTTGGTGTTTCTAATGACTTACGAAGTTTGTAAGCGATTTTCGGAGAATGCGGCGCTGCTCGCTACCCAAGGGCTCGCTGCGAATTGGCTGTTCCACACGGAGTATACGAAGCTTGAGGTCGGAGCCGCAGACGATCTGGTGAAGAGAAAGTGGTATGAGTCGGAAGATCGGGCGCTGAAGAGGTTCAACAAAGATCTGATGGCGCGGGTGGACAAGGCGAAGGAGAGATTGGAGAGGTTGGAAAGGAGAGATGGGACATTGAAGGCGCCGGAGTGGGGCCCACCGGCCAAGGCGCCCGCCAGTGATGGGAGAGAGAAGTCTTATTCGGAATGGGTCATGGGTGCAAGAGCTCTCTGTGACGGGGTATGGTTGCGATGGAGCCAAGCGCGGTAGCGTCGAATCGCAACATGACAGTGATGATGAAGACCCGGCTCGCTATGATGGTCGTTGTTTAGTCCGCAGGCGGGGTTGGTCAGGCTGGTGAGCAAATCAGTGAGGACGACTCCTCGGAGTTCGGCGGGGATGTGGAAGAGCGGCGATTGCTGCTGCCTGCGCAAGTCCTGGCTATATCATTCCATTAGACTGGGCTGGGGGGTATTCATTGTGCAGCGGGCGGCAGTGGGGAGACGGGAGCGGGCGGCGGGACGATACGAGGACAGTGATGAGATGGACGGGTGGTGATGTGCAGCGGAGTGGAGGGGTGTGTTGACGATGTGCAGTGCAGTGAGTACGTACCGTGTATGTACTGTATGTGTGTGTGTGTGTGTGTACTGGACAAAGTTACAGTAGCGTGAGAGAAACGAGCCTCGCGTCGATCCGTCTCGGCAGAATCACATGCTCGTCAATGCTTCGCGCGTCAAACGTGTCCAGATGCACGAGGGGTCCGCGTGCGAGTGAAGGTTGCTTGCTTGCTTGCCGATGCCGTGATGCATCCATGGACGACGGCCATGCGAACACGTCTCCATCAGCATCATCATCGTCATCACCACCACCACCACCACCACCACCACCCTCCAATCACCCGCCCCCACTTTCCTTGATCGCCGCCGCTGCTGCCTCCACCCTGCCCGCTCCCCTCGTTCCCATCCGCTATCACCACCATCACCACCATCGTTCAGCATCACCCGAAGCGGAAGCCTACCAACTCCAACCGCTGAGCAGCCCGCGCCACGCCGAAGCGTCCTCATCCACGCTCCTCCCTCACGACGACGCCAACGACCACTCCTCCGATTCCGGCGCTCATTCTCCATCGATGCCCTCGCGAAAGTCCAAATCTCCCAACCCACGCAGCGGGTCCCTCCGCCACAAATCCAGCGATTCCTCCTCACTCAACGGAAAAACGACACACACCGACATGAACGGCGGCCAGTTCCTGGAACGCCGCAAAAATGCCCACCTTGAACCCCTATCATATGTCGATGATGACGATGACACCGCTTCCGCTCGCGATCGCCTGATGGGGAGGAGCAATTTCTCCCTCGACCAGAACCCGCACGAGAAAGCAGAAGCATCACAAGGAGGGGAGAGCAAGGGATTCTTCGAACTGCCCGTGCAAGACCGTCGAAATTTCCTTCTCCTCGTCCTGCTCTACTTTCTCCAAGGAATCCCCATGGGTCTTGCAGGTGGCAGTATTCCTTTCTTGCTCAAGTCGCATTTGAGCTACAGCCAAATCGGAGTCTACTCTCTTGCCTCCTACCCATATAGCTTAAAACTGCTGTGGTCTCCCATTGTCGATGCCATCTGGTCTGCGCGAGTCGGGAGAAGGAAAAGTTGGATTCTGCCCATACAAACCCTTTCCGGCTTCGGAATGCTGTACCTGGGGAGTACCGCGACCAAGATGATGGAAAGTGCCGGCGCAGATAATGGAGCGGGCATCTGGGGCTTCACCGGGTGGTGGTTCAGTCTGGTCTTCATGTGCGCGACGCAGGACATTGCTGTGGACGGATGGGCGTTGACCCTGTTGTCGCAATCCAACCTGAGCTACGCCAGCACCGCGCAAACAGTCGGACTCACCGGTGGGCAGTTCTTGAGCTACACCGTCTTCCTGGCCCTGAACTCGCCCGATTTCGCAAACAAATGGTTCCGAGCACAGCCTCTGGACGTCGGACTGATCACCCTCGACGGGTACTTGACCTTCTTCGGCTGGTTCTATCTGCTCGTCACGCTGGGCCTCGCCGTCTTGAAAACGGAAGAACGAACCAAGGAGAACGAGAGCGTCTGGGGCGTGTATAAAACCATGGGAGGCATCATGAAACTGAAGAACATTCAAACCTTCATCATCATCCATTTAATCGCCAAGATCGGCTTTCAAGCCAACGATGCCGTCACGAACCTCAAATTGATCGACAAGGGCTTCAGCCAAGAAGATCTGGCTCTTGTCGTCCTCATCGATTTTCCCTTCGAAATGGGACTAGGGTATTACGCCGGCAAATGGTCAGAACAGTATCAGCCCGTACGTGTCTGGTGCTGGGCGTTTGTAGGGCGGCTGGTTGCAGCAGTCTTTGCGCAATTGACCGTCATGTTTTTCCCTACCGGCGGCATGACGACGTCGTATCTGCTCGTCATTATGGTCGAGCATGTATTTTCCACGTTCATGTCTACTGTCATGTTTGTGGCCATTTCGGCTTTCCACGCCAAGATCAGTGATCCGGCCATTGGGGGGACCTACATGACTTTATTGGCGACGTGAGTTTCCCCTCTTCTCCTCCCATCGGACCATTTACTGACGAATTTTCGATGCAGCGTCTCCAATCTCGGCGGCACGTTCCCTCGCTTCTTCATCCTCAAAGCCGTCGACGCCTTCACACAAGCCACTTGCATTCGTCCTTCAGGGAAACCACCTGGAGATCTCAAAGGCGACCTCATAACACAATCATTTAGCTGTGTCGCCGAGGCAGAAAAGCACCGTTGCCAGGACGGAGGCGGCATATGTCAAATCGGCCGCGACGGATATTACATTGTCAATGTTTTGTGCGTTTTGTTTGGAGTGATTACATTTTGGGGCTATATCAAGTCCAAGGCGCTGGGGTTGCAGGCATTGCCCATGAGAGCATGGAGGCTGGCGGGTTGATACGCGTGCATGCAGGAGAGTGATTCGTGTATAGTAGCAGACAAAAGCCGCGAGAAGGTGTACGCTATTCGACTTGGACGCGTGTGCCCAGTTGGAGACGACAGAATCTGGGCGATTACATATTAGAGCAGTTCCGCTTGCAAGGCTCCGTCTTGAGTAGTTAACTCAAATTGTACGACGCAAACGTTGCGCAGATGCGACAACTCTCTTCGCTCGACACTTTCATCATAGTAGCCCATTCGGCCAGGGCGCCTCCTTCAAGCCCGCCGCAAAATTATCCCTCAATCCATCCCAATACCTCACCTTGGTCTCACTCAGATCCACCCCGTCCTGCGGCTGGTCAATCGTCGCCAGGTTGATCATGAAGGCATCGACTCGTTGCCCTTCGAACACGTAGTAGCCTTGCATCCAGACGTGCACGCCACAGTTCTTGCAAAAGTATCTCGCGGCCGTCTTGACGCGAGGTGCATAATTGCCCAGTTGCGGATCATCCCTCGAGGCGGGACTGATGAGCTTGAATGCTGCCTCGCCTCCTTGTTCGATGATGCTGTGGTTCGTGGTGGAGCATTTGGTGCAGTAGGTGCAGTTGCAGCGGGTGCCGTTCAGCGGGAGAGACGTTGCTGGTGTTTCGAAGGAATAGCTCACGAACCTTTGGGTTATTGATCAGGTTGTCAGTGTTGCGAGACTTGCTGCTGGCGTGTTCTTTCGTGCGGCCCTTTTGACGTGCCCACAGTGGCAGCTGCCTCGGATCGTTTGGGTCTGCGCAGTACTACTTTTGGTCCTGCTACGAAGTGAGGCCCATGTGGTTGGAGGGGTTGGAGGGACATGCACGATGACCAACCTTTGCGCATGAGCGCTAGCATCGTCCTGTGTGGACATGGCGAGAAGACGACGTTCTCTACGACTTCGCACTTGCGACAGAGTGTGTAATTTCGAAAAACTTCGAAGATATGGATGTCCGAAAGATCAGAAGCACGAAATCATCAATGGAAACGGGGTCTGGCTTGCATTTGAGCTTGGTTTCGTGATCTGCATGCAACACAGCTTCGTTCGGAGCATAGCTACTTCCTCGCCTTCCCCATCTGCGAGGTCGTGATCGGCGGTTGCCGCCCTTACGTGTGGCCAGCTTTCTTGATATCAGCTGGTCCTGCATTGCGCAACAAACCCAGCGGCTTGCTATCTCGTAGGAGGTTCCCTTGTTGTATGAATCGGGGTAGATCTAGGCTAGACGTGTAGTAGTTCCCTGGCATTTCAGTCGCCAAGGCTTATCATAGGATCGGGTCAGGACTCCTTTGGTGGGAGCTGAGATGCGGCAGAGAATGGGCAAGATATGAGTGCGCGGTATGTCTCGTGGCTCTCAGCACACTAGCACACCATGTGTAGGGAAAGAATAAACTGTTGAGGGCGGACACTTGGTGATGTGAGTTGAGGTTGTGGGGAATGAAACGTAGAAATTGAACGAGGAGAACATCAGCGTGTGCACATGATAAGAATACATTTTCGTCGCGCAATTCATGTGCTACAGCTTTGCCCTGGGCCTCTTCGCATTGGGCAGATGCTGTTCTTTCAACTTCTCACCGGCGATATCGAACGGCCTGCACGGCACAGCACAAGCAACGAATCGGGCCGGTTTGTCGGTTGGATTACTCCACTGATGCATTGTCCCACGTTGCACGATGTGGTCCTACAAGTCGGCGAAGCATATTGAATCAGCGCTTACCGTTATGCCGCCAATGCACAAAGAGCACATGGGAAGGAAGAGGGATGGGATCCGGCGGTTGCCGCGGAGAGCTGGGTTCTAGGCTCGTTTGATGCAAGCACTGGCAAGACGGTGTGAATGGGAAGGAGGCTGAGGAGACGGCTGAGGCGTGCACGGTATGCTAGTGAGTGGCTCGATTTAACGTGCGCCGTCGGCAACAGCTGAGAGAACTGGAGAAGGGGGTGGATATCGATAGCCGAGCGCAGCCGAGCAGACGAGTCGAGCTCGAAGGACAGACAGTGTACGGGCGTTGGCGACGGGCGGAGCTGACGAATGCCCTGGATGCTTTTAGCGGTGTCTTTGTGCATGCAGGCATGGAATTCAGGTCTTGTGCCGCCCATCGGCTGACCCTGCCGCCGCTGTACGTGCAGTGAAGTAGTGTACAGCGGGTGTCCGCCCACAGAAATTGATCCGATCTGCGCTCCAGAACGCTGGCGTGCTGTACCCCGGCCTTCGCTTCCTGCCCACCACACACAATCCCCCGCCATCATCGACGGCCGGCCAGGCGTTTGGAGGGGGGTTGTGTTCCATTGCGTGCACAGCGGCATCCACTTCCCAGCTCGACGTGACCCTCGAAACCGTCCGTCAGTCCTCGCACACCCATCTCCACCGACACACCCTCCGCGCCTCGACCATGCGACGCAACAGCGAGGCCTCGACGTCGTGCC
>ANSM01000380.1:0-33642 GCA_000347735.1 Cercospora canescens BHU | reverse complement strand
AGCTGCAACGGCGGCGGTGGGGCAGCTTCCTGGTGCTGCGCGATTGCGACAGCTGCGCAACGATAAATAAACCAAAGACCACCACCACCGCCCTCCCCTTTCGCCCTCCCCTCTCTTCCATCTTCCTCCTTCCTGTCTCATCCGTCCCTCCTCCAGCTGCATCCGCAAGTGAGGACATCCTGACCTCCTCGCTGCGGGGTGAGTGTTCCCGCCCAGAGCTCCCTGTTTCAACGCCGCCAAACTTTTTGTCCGCCGAACATGAACACTGACCGCTTCCCCCAACAGACATTCACCACACTTTCTCATCGCCACACACACGGCCAAAATGGCCTCTGTCATCAAGGACGCACTGCCATCTCGCCTGAAGCCATCCAATGGCGAGGCTGAGGGCCGTCACCACGGCAAGTCTCAATCACACGTGGTAAGTTGACATCGTTCTCATTATTGCCTTGATGGCAGCGGCGGCGAGAGGAGTGGCAGCAGCAGCAGTGCAATGCAATACTTCTCACCGATGGCATGGAATCTATTCTGGAAAGACTGCCTGGCTCTGCGTCCGTGCCCAATCTGTGCCTGGCAACGAGCATCAGTGCAGCATTGACGGCGACGACGGAGGGCTCGTCGACATTCCAAGCACTCGCACGTTCTAATGCAGTGCGAAATCACTTCAATCGGACACCACACATCACGGGAATGTTGGTGGTGGTGAATCGCGCCACCGGCAGAGTGTCCGCCGTGGGACCACCACTGGGCAAGCTGGAGCGACCTCGGACGCCGCCTCACTTATTGCACCAACACATGGTTATCTCAGTCACAACCTCGCAGCTCAATCACTTGACTGGGCGGTCGTGCCTCGAATCTGCCGTGGGCTGAAGTTCTACCGCATCATGATTTGATCACATCGTGGTCGACAGCACCGGGTTTAGATCTAACAACTGCACTGCGCCATGGCGAGCAGTCTCGCAAAAGAAATATGTGAGAAGCTGACAACGGGATTCGATCAGGCTTTCGAGAACACCTCCACATCCGTTGCCGCATCGCAGATGCGCAATGCTCTCAACAACCTGGCAGATGGTGTCACCGACCCCAAGGAGAAGAAGGTCAGTACATCACGCGTGGTGCACAGATTGAGGAGATGGGGCTGACAAACGAGAAGCGATTTGAGACCGAGATGGATAACTTCTTCGCTCTCTTCCGCCGCTACCTGAACGACAAGGCGAAGGGCAACGAGATCGACTGGAACCGCATTGCCCCACCAAAGCCAGAGCAGGTCGTTGACTACAACAGCTTGGGCAACTCTGAGTCTGTCGAGTTCCTCAACAAGCTCGCTGTCCTCAAGCTCAACGGTGGTCTCGGTACCTCCATGGGCTGTGTTGGCCCCAAGTCTGTCATCGAGGTCCGCGAGGGCATGTCTTTCCTTGACTTGTCGGTCCGTCAGATCGAATACCTCAACCGCACGTACGACGTCAACGTCCCATTCGTGTTGATGAACTCCTTCAACACCGACTCCGACACCGCATCCATCATCAAGAAATATGAGGGCCACAACATCGACATCCTCACCTTCAACCAATCGCGATACCCACGTATCCTCAAGGACTCGCTCCTCCCCGCCCCCAAGTCCGCCAGTTCGAAGATAGCCGACTGGTACCCACCAGGACACGGTGACGTTTTCGAGTCGCTCTACAACTCGGGCATTCTCGACAAGCTCATCGAGCGTGGTGTGGAAATCCTTTTCTTGTCCAACGCAGACAACCTCGGCGCTGTCGTCGACTTGAACATCCTGCAACACATGGTGGAGTCAAAAGCAGAGTATATCATGGAGTTGACGGACAAGACAAAGGCCGACGTCAAGGGTGGTACCATCATTGACTACGAGGGCCAGGCTCGTTTGCTCGAAATTGCTCAAGTGCCAAAGCAGTACGTCAACGAGTTCAAGAGCATCAAGAAGTTCAAGTACTTCAACACCAACAACATCTGGATGAACCTGCGTGCAGTCAAGCGCGTTGTCGAGAACAACGAGCTCGCCATGGAAATCATCCCCAACGGCAAGAGCATCCCGGCAGACAACAAGGGCGAGGCAGATGTGAGCATCATTCAGCTCGAAACGGCTGTGGGTGCTGCCATCAAGCATTTCCACAACGCCCATGGTGTCAACGTGCCACGTCGCCGCTTCTTGCCGGTCAAGACTTGCTCCGACCTGATGCTCGTTAAGTCGGATCTCTACACGCTCAAGCACGGTCAGCTGGTTATGGATCCCAACAGATTTGGTCCTGCACCACTCATCAAGCTTGGTGGTGACTTCAAGAAGGTTTCCAACTTCCAGTCCCGCATTCCATCCATCCCAAAGATCCTCGAGCTCGACCACCTCACCATCACTGGTGCCGTCAACCTCGGTCGTGGTGTGGTGCTGAAGGGAACGGTCATCATAGTGGCCACCGAGGGCAGCACCATCGATATCCCACCCGGATCGATACTCGAGAACGTTGTGGTGCAGGGTAGCTTGAGGCTGCTTGAGCACTAGACTGGTTCTTTGCCTCAATAGCGGCAATGTCATTCCAAAATGACGACTGTCTTGCATGGTGCCAATTGAGTGCACTGGCGTCACGTAACATGGGATTTCGGGACTTCGATCAAAGACATAGATGCGGCATGAATGTGTGTGATTACAGCGTCAGAAAAGGTCAGTCGGTGGATCTGACGGCCAGCAAGCGGTTTTTTGCATGAGGTACTAAAACTGGAGGTTTCCTCCCAGCTACGACAAAGGAATGAAGATGTTAATATGTGTCGACGTGTTCCCCCTCTGCGTTCTTCTTGTGTCATGACATGGCACGATCCGAAATTGGTCTCAGAGCGCAACGTACGATGGCGCACGCAACGGTAGACGACATCCACGCTGATTTGCAAAACGAAGTTTTGTTACTTCTCTTACAGCCATTGGAGAGCGAGGGAGTAGAGATACATACGACAGCACTCGCCCCACGCGTCCCGGTCTCAGCGCTTTCTGCATCCCTTGCTGCGACAGTCTCCAAATGGCGACCTTTCAAAGCTGTACCCTCCAACTGGGCCTTGCTGTCATTCTGCTGGCTGGAGCCCGGCAGAGCAGTGTTGCCATTGAAGGCTGCGCGTGCCTTGTGAGTCGTGTTCGAGAAATCGGGCATTTTCCAATAATGAATTCAGGAGCTGGATTTGCAATCGCGGAGGCTGCTCGTAGCTTCACAATCGTCGCTTCGCTCTAGCACGGAAGGACCGGCGGAGCACGGCGTCAGAGTTTGGACTTTTGAACGAGGAGCGGTGCATGCGTATGAAAATTTTCATGTTCTCCTCGACCCTGTGAATGCCAATGTTGAAGAATCTCTTCATATCTAGAATGCCATCATCATTGAAAAGAATTTTGCTCGCTCGCATACAAAGCGTTGTGACGGCAAATCGATGTGCAATTGATGAAGATATAAGTGATATGAGTCCTTATCGATATGTCTCAAAAACACAAGGTGAAGGTGGTGAGCGATTACGTAGTCAGCAACCATGGCTGGGCCGCCATGCGCTCGTCCTGCAGCCTGACGAGCTCGCATTCTTCTTATTACATGTCGCATCGATATCGTGATTTTGGTGTGCCGCTGTCTCCTGATCTCGTAGCGTACCACAGCTTCGATTCGGAAGGTCACGAATTCACCCACCATCACATCACCGTGCAGCAGACCGGCAAGGATCGCCTCACATACCACACAGCGTCTCTGTCGTCCCGCCGCCTACCGCCGATCGCTTCCTCGAAATACATGTGGCCCGCTGCTCCAGCTCCCATTGATCCCCCTCATCGCAGCTGAACGCAACATCTGACGGCGGACGACTGGCACTGCTTGGGGAGATCGCGATTCCAAGCCAGATCATGGGCGACTCGACGCTGCACGCGGACCCGACAGCCCGACAAGAAGCGCAACAAGAGAAGGCCGGTGAGCATGAAAAGGACGTGGAGCAGCGCGAGGCGTACGAGTACTGGGGATATCTCTTCAAGCCTGACAAGACCGGTACCGACAAGCTCAAGGCGCTATTGAGAGGACTCAAAGATCTCATAGTAAGCACGTGCGAGAGTTGGATTCGCCTGCTTGTGAACTGACCCCCGCACTAGAATGAACAGTATGAGCCCTCGGACAATCCAGACCTGACGCCAAATCAGCTCGCACATTTCTATCGCGACTTGCATGGGAACTACGACCAACTTTTCCTCGGCACCCCGAGCGAGAGCATCGCCTTTATCTACAAGAGTTTGGGCTGCTTGCACAGTCTGCAGCCACTGCACCACACCCATCAAACTGCGTTTACCGATCCCACCGTGCCCGCGCTCAAGACTGAAGGATGGATCATGTGGCAGACTATCCAGCTTCTGCTCGGCCCCGAAGAGCATTCGAGCTTCTTGCGTGAAGCTGTCTCGAAGTGGGATGTCAAAGATCACGATACGGGAGCCGTCTTCCCCAAGATACTGCCTCGCGAGTGCTTCCCTTTGGAGCCGGACAAGCATATGGTGGCTTGGTATGAAGGCGTTTCGGAACGGCTGCGACGAGAGGCTGAAGAAGAGGAGCGCCATAAGCAAATTGAGGTAGAGCATGATCTGGATCAACCACCGCCACGACGAGTACGCGACCGACCTCATGGGCCACCTCACGGTCCACCTCGGCCGGAAGGGGAGGTATTGAGCGAGGATGACGGCGCATCTGTTGACTCCCGCGGTCCGGCGTTGGCGTATTTCCGCAATCCACTGTACAGGCACGTCGATGGGCGACCTTCCATCGTGCGCAAGAATTCAAAGCGACCTGGGCTGAGTCCGCGCGCTACAATGATGGACAAGGGCAAGGCTGCAGCAGCTTCTTTTGGACGTATTGCACGTGGTGTGGGCAGCCCACATTTGTGGGCGGGCGAAGGAAGGCATAGTCGAAGCCATTCCCGGGACCATCATGACCATCATGAACGCAGAAGAAGTCATCCTGACAATAGACATGCTGCGGAGGATCCATTGTCACCGGGGGCCTACGACGAGCGCTATGAACCACCGCGAGCACACTCCAGTCATAGTCATAGTCACAGCAGTCGCCATAGGAGACGCGTCTCTCAACAGGTCGACAGAGCTGGGTCTGGAGCGGTAGCCGACGACGAGATGGAGGAAAGTGAGACGAGTCCGCTTTACAGCCCTCCCACTGGCTCCAATTCGAGCCGACAACGACATCATCGAGGGCCATCGGACGCTCGTCTTAGTGATCGTGACCAGCCTTTGCGGCACTCGAAGAGCCACGAGCCGACTCCGAGTCAACGCGAAGGGGACGACTACTTTGGCAGGGCTAATCCTGAGGAGACTCCTTCGGGAAGAAGGAGCTCCGTCCACGACAGGCCCAACACCCCGCCAGTGCAATACAATGAGTTTGGGCCCTCGTTTGCTCCATCAGCATCCCCTCTGTTTGCTGCCACTGTAGCTAAGCAGCCTGCGCCGCTCGCTCCTCCGCATCCGCGTGGTATGCCACACCGAGGTCCACCGGGAGGTATGCCGCCGCCCGGATCAGAATACGACGGAGGTCTTCCGTCAAGGCATCCTTCGCGAAGAATGCACGATAGATACGCCAGTCGTAGTCCTGGACGGGATGACAGAGGCTACGATAGGCCGCGACGTTATGACGAACCCCCAGCACCATATGATGCACGACCTCCACCACCGAATGGCTACTCTCATGGACCACCTCCAGGACGTGACCCACGTGATCCTCGGTATCCTCCCGGCGACTTCACACCGCCTCCGCCTCGGGACCCTCGAGATCGTGGCTACCAGCCTCCGGAAGATCGCAGACCTCCTTCGCGTGACCCACGAGATTTCCCTCCTCCACGCGATCCTCGTGACTGGGATCCTCGTGACAGACGCAGCAGTCGCGCGAGCATGCCTCCCCCTCCTCCCGATGACGACTACGAAGATGATCGCAGACACAGTCGCCCCAAGCAGACTCGTTTCGCCGATACTGGTGTCAGTGGGAGGAGATATCCGGATGAGACGGGCCTCAGACGCGGTTCGTAGGAGGAACCTCGTGCTTTGATTCGGGATAGATTGAAGGTTTGGGTTGAAGAGAGGAGGAGGAGGAAGGTGGATGGGTGGGGTTACGCGTGATGAAATTCTATGACTGATGAAGAATGATGGGATGCTTGATGCTGCGGTCGAATTGCTGGAGTGCAGTCCTCCTGAATGATTACGCTTTCGGTGTGGAATGGAAGAGTAAGTGGGAGGAGGCAAAGAAGTGATCACTTGTACTTGGTAGTTTCTTGCTTTTCTAGCTCAATTTGGTCTGATCACCGAGTTGTGAAGCGGCAGTTCACTACACAGCTTTTGCAGAAATGTACCTTTTGCTCGCTTCTTCACACAGATTTCGCTAGGGACAGTAGGTTCGTGACAGCCACGACAATTAGCAGCATTGCTCTGACAGTTCGCAAACATTGGTGTCTTGAGCCTTTTGCCAATCTCCAGACATATGGTACATCAATACTCAAAAATGACACAACGTAAAGTGGCGTACCCGTGGGCATGTTACAGGCTTGGCAATTGCTTGGAGGGGGAAAATCAAGAGCATGTCATTGCCTTTTTCTGATTGGCTGAAAGCGTTTACTTGAAGAGGTGAGGCGTCAACAGTATTTATCGGGACATTTCATAGCTTCCGACTTCAGTATCGTCACAATTGGTGCTCTGAGTCTCAACAATCATGGACACTCTCGAGAAAGGAGCAGTGCGCAATGACGAGGAACACAATTACCAACATACAAACCAGTATCAAAATGAACACAACACCGAGACTACGAGCGACATCGAGAAATCGAACCCCAACAACAAAACAAAATCTCTCGACCAAGACCCAACATGCAACCAACCTACCGCACCACCCTTCAAATCCCTCTCTTTCCTCGACCAATACCTCGTCCTCTGGATCCTCCTCTCCATGGCCCTCGGCATAATCCTCTCCAACCTCGTCCCCTCCACAGGCCCCACGCTCCAACGCGGAGAATTCGTCGGAGTCTCCATCCCCATCGCCATCGGCCTCCTCGTCATGATGTATCCCATCCTCTGCAAAGTGCGCTACGAGACCTTGCACCACCTCCTCAAGACCAGGTCACTCTGGTACCAGATCGGAATATCCTTCGTGCTGAATTGGATCCTGGCGCCGCTGTTCATGACGGGTCTCGCGTGGGCTTTCCTGCCGGATCGGAGGGAGTTGCGGGATGGGTTGATTTTTGTTGGCGTGGCGAGGTGTATTGCCATGGTTCTGATCTGGACGGATTTGGCTGGTGGAGATGGGGATTACTGTGCGGTGTTGGTGGCGTTCAATTCGATTTTGCAGATCGTCTTGTTCGCGCCAATGGCGGTCTTTTACGTCCAGGTTGTTTCGAAGAGTCCCGCGCCGGTCGCGAATGGAGGGTCTGGATTGTACTCCAAATCTGCGACGAGCGTGGCGGTGTTTCTGGGCATTCCGCTTGGAGCTGCGCTGTTGACGAGATTGGTGTTGTTGAAGCTGATGGGAGAGCGAAGGTATCAGCTCTACTTCATCCGCTTCATCGCGCCTTGGTCTTTGATTGGGTTGTTGTACACGATCATCGTCCTCTTCGGATCGCAGGGCTTACAAGTGGTGGAGCAGATTACATCTGTGCTGAGAGTTTGCGCTCCGTTGGTGATCTATTTCTTGACGATCTTCCCACTGACGGCGTGGGCGATGTGGAGAGCAGGCTTTGGATACAAAGTCAGCTGCACGCAAAGCTTCACAGCAGCGAGCAATAATTTCGAGCTTGCGATCGCTGTCGTGGTTGCAGTGTACGGAGCGGGGAGCCAAGAGGCACTGGCGGCGACTGTTGGGCCACTGATCGAAGTGCCTGTGCTTGTTGGTCTCGTGTATGTGATAAAGTGGTGCCAAAAGCGCTGGAATTGGTATAAATAATACAAGTCCGTTATGTAGAGGACTTGTACAAGATAATGATACAAATCGTTGCTTTTGAGTGTGGCTGCGCATGATTTTGGTGCAGCAGAATTTACATGTGCTTGATCACGATCTTTCGAGGCTCAATCCTTCTCATAAAGATTTCCTTTATTCCGTGCCACGAAGTTCCCCTGCTCCATCATGATGCATTCTGCACATTACAGGATCGATTCTGAAGCAAAAGAAGAACCAGCAGCGCTCAATGGAGCTGCTTGTGCCTCAATTTGGTTAGATCGAGCATTCGTTCTGAAGCCAAGAAGTTTCTTGACTTTGCTGGACCGTACTACTTGGAGGAAGTAGAGCCTGTGTGTCCCATCGATACCCCTCATGCGTGGACCGTTGTCTGACAGATTTGCTGTAGCTTTGATTTGAATTATTTGGAGATGGACAGTGCATGCAGTGAACGTTCCACATCATATCAGATGTTACCCCTCGCCTTCACAGGGAATTATGCAGTTCATTGCCGGCAGTGCGCACCATATATACAGAGTCTTGGTTGAGGTCGCAGAACGGGGGCGCGAGGGCTGAGACATAGGCACGTGTGCATGTTTTGGCCAGGTGTGCTGGGAGTCTTCTAGGACCAGTTTTGTTGGAACTGTCGGCGCACTGGTGTCGGCAAGGGGTCCCGGTTCGGAAGATTACTGTCCGCCGTCTGCACTTGCCCAAATATGCCACAGTCTGGTCGGACTATATTTTTCAAACTCCATTGCGGTGGCTATTGGCGCAGGCGACGCGATTGCAAAGCTATCCGAAGACTCTTGCTTCAGTATAGAACTGGAGTACACAGGCTAGAAACGAGACTCCGATGAGAACCCCTCGTTTACGGTGACCTCTGCGGTGTTCTTTTCTTCGAGTCAATCCGCATATCCAAGCTGTTCCTGCATAGCCCACATAGAGTACAGCTTCGTCGGACTTTCTCCCGCTGAAAAGTCATAGGCTGGGGCATGCCCATTGTAACTTGATTCGGTGATCACTGGCTCGAGTGTAGGCTTTGCGTCATCCTTTCGCACAGGATCTGGAATGAGGAGAGTTTCGGCGTAGCCAACAGTCAGCCCTTTGGACTTGGTGGACGCCTGCAGCTGATGCACAAGCGCATCTGCCGCGGCCTTTGCAATTTGAGATGCAGAAGAGTGTGTGCTAGAACTGGCGACGATGAAGAACGGCCCCGATGGTTCCTTTGCTGCTTTCCTACCCGTGGAGCCGTCGGGTCCTGTCACTCGGGACAATAGGAGCGGGATTGTGACCTTACTAGCTGCGTGTAAAAACGTCACACTTTCCCTCCACGAATTCTCCATCACGCTCTCTTCGACTTCGAAGATGTCCAGATCGTTGACCACATCGGCGTACTCTGGGCAGCAAAGAACGCCTTGGATGCCAGCTCCGAATCTCGAGGCCTCCGAACGGATGGCCTCTATATCTGTCGTACTCCAGCCGTCTTTTATCTGCGTTTCAACACTAATTTCGCGACGAAGCTTTCCAATGAGAGCATACGTGTCCATCTTCAATTGTTTGAGTTCTTTTTCTTGGTCCCTCCTAGCAGCCAGAACAATGCCAGCAAAAGGCTGCCTGGTGAGTAATGTCTCGAGGTGTTGCAAGATCGACGGATGCAACCCACTCGCCAACAGCACAAGCAGTATACCAGGTGGGCCTGACGATGGTACAGGCTCCGCGACAATTGGGGACATCGAGGCATTCCTCGTTTGGGTTTCTGCGAGAGCACTGGTCTTGCGGTCCTGCTCGGTAGGCTTTCGTGGTATTGACATATACGATGGCGTGTAGCTTGTACGGCTCACAGGCCTGCTGCCATTAGTAGTTCCAGTGCCCAGTCGGTAGTTTGAACTGCGCTCGGACTGATCAGATGAGGAGGTACTGCCGGTCATTGTGCCATCGCTGAGGCGCGTTCGGTGGTGGTCCATTCTATCGTGGTGGTGGTATTCGTGCCTGAAAGGACTTTGAACGGATCGATTTTCTAATGCTAGGTGAGATGACAGGAGAAGACAAGACACAAGGGGTCGCTTAAAGGCCTGGGAGATGAAACGGTAGTGAATACGAAGAGAGGAGGACGGGCACGCGTGCCTGGATTTGGAGATGTGTGGATACTCTACCATGCTGGAATGGCTCGGATGCCGGAACCGACAGCCATGGGTGGCGAGTGGTGGTACTGATTCGTATCATCTTTCATGCTCTGCTTGTGCGTAGCATACGACCGAGCTGCGTTCGCATACTGTCGCGATGTTGTACACAGTATTTCAAGGAGAAAGACGGGGAAGACGTGACGAGAGCGCGCCCGCCATCGCTGGACATGTCGCTATCGCCGCCAATCATGGCACAACGGACTCACCGCCTGAACAGGTCCACAACCCGATTCTCCCCATTCCTTGATCCTTTTCCTACGACGCCCCCAATACACACACCACAAAGTCCCACAGAGAGCAGCATGGGAGGATGACCGCCGGCAAGAAAGTCCGGACTTCATAGGAACCGAAGGGCTCATCCATCTTTGACCTGTCCCGTGAGACGCGCTGCAAATTCTGGGCGACTCAACGGCAAAAGTACCTCCTACTACCCATTGCTGATCACATTCATGGTATTGTCATCCGCAATCCAATGCTTAGCTCCTGCAAAGCCTTCGCGGGAGCACGAATCTCATCAAGCTTGAACCAAAATTTTCTCCCGACTCGGCACTTCGCTCAGAGTCCCAGGTTTTGCACAAGAAAGGCCGCTTACTGAAAAGCGCGGGGATTCAATCCCCTCATCAAGAGCTGGTTGCTGCTTTCCATGCTCGCATTTCGCTTCTCGAGAGACGTCATGGTCCGGCTGTGCCGAGAGCCAGGGTTGCGCAGATGAGATGGCTGGGGGTCGGTTCGATTTCAGAGGCAAGCGAACGGCCTTTGATTAAGAGCATTGAATATCCATGAGACCTACAGACCGTTTGGGCCGAAGTGAAGACTGGGATAACCCTGAAGGGTTTACCCTAGCAGCTTACATTTCCCAATTAATGGAATAACAGTCTTCCAGAAAGCGCAGGGGCCCCATAAACGCCAATGCGTAGCTAGACGCTATGGGCTTTATCCGACAGCGGCTGGCAATACATAAATAAGGGCTGAATTTGGGTACGTGCATTTGGCTGACATTTACGCAGGGTTACCCCGTCTTCAATTCGGCCCAAACGGTCTGTACTCGCACAGTGCAGAGTGCCATTGCTGAGCATGTTGTAACATTCGACAGATTGGACAAGATGCTGTGAAGCATGTGGTAAGACTGTGTTGGTCTGCAAACTCATCAGGATTTGGGATGTCGGTTTCAGGAAATTCCATGGATTATTGACCCGGACGTTCCAGAGAAAGGAAAATATCAACATACCATCCCGCAAGCAGACCACCAATTGCGTTGATCCAACATTAGGCTGGACCCAAGCTGGACGCCCTCGAAGGTCTATATGCCTGTTGATCAAGCTTTTTTGACACCTGTGAAAACCCTTGCTCAAGGGGCGGCCAGATTAATGCTTGTTGCCAATAAGACCGACCTACCACAACAGGTCAGCACAGCTCGGAACAGGAGGTCGTTCCCTGCAAGTATCAATTCAATAAATGTTTCCGTCAGCAGCAGTCCCGCTAGCCAGCTCCTCGTGCTCACCTCGGCAGTGCGCCATGTGTCTCATTACCGTCGATCTCGACAATGTTCCAAGCAATCTACAATGTCCATCTCAAAGACCGCCTCCGAGGTAAACGACTGAAATCGCGATTCGAACCGCCTCGCATCAGCAACCCATACTTCACACTCGCTGCCAAACAACGCGCGGACCAAATGATCGGAATCACCAACCTCTTCATCCTGGCCACTGCGGCCCTCGCAACCGTGATTCCACGGGGATCCTCGGCTCTTGCACAGATCCACCTCTCCATTGACGAGATCAATTCCAGCCTTGCGACCATCAGTGCCGATATCAAGAATTTCAATGCCACGGCGATCGTCTCCGACTTGCAGAACGTCAGTTCTGTGATTCTTCAAGCGGGCCGTGACGTCGCGGACTTCAATGGAACAGTCTCGGAAAACGAAGCTTTGGTCGTGACATATTACCTGCGAAACGCGATGCAGCCTGCCGTCGACGAGACGATACTGGATTTGAGGAAAGCTAAATCTAAATTGAATCGAGCGGGCGTTCTGGAGGAGGTGGCGAAGAAGTTGGAGGATTTAGGGAACTTTGTGATTGTGCTAGGAGCTGCGCTATTGAGCAAGACGCCCAACAGCAAGAAAGCGGACGCACAGGAAGTGTTGGATGGTATCGTGACGGCTTTCAAGGACGCCGTGACAGCTCTGAAATCGTGAGGATGGGCCGCAGAGCGAGACACCAAGCGATCAGGCGATTGGGTCCCAAAGGATGGATTTAACGAGATATACCCAGTTCCATTTGAGGCGCACTGAAAAGTTGTTCGATGCGCGCGGCTTTGGCTCTCCTCTCAGCTTTGGTCCCTCCGGCGTCAACAATTACCTGACATACTTGCACCTTGGTGCGAAGAACAAGTGAGCTCCAGTCCACAATGTCCTTATCACCATCACCATCGGAGCCATCGCTGTCGGGAGAATCCTCACTAGCTTCATCCCCAACGTAAGGCATCGAAATTCTCAGCTCCATAAGACCAGGCAGAACCCTTGATACGCAATCTACATCCTCCAACACCTTCAGATATGGAGGTCCAGCGTACCCATCGAAGTGCGCAGATTTGATGGCTCGTGCCTGATGCGTATACAGGATCTTACTTGCCCAATGCTCGAGCTCACAAGGTTTGATGTCGAAGATGTAGTTTTGAAAAGGTAGTGCAGCAGCCTCGTGGTAGATTTGGCGGCAGGTAAGCAACACGTTGACGTCGACAGCAGAGTGAGCATGCCGCCTGTTCAGTCCTTCTGGCGCAGGACCATAGTGCTCTGCAAGTTGCCTGCGATGATCATCGCAGATGTCGCAGGCTATTGGGTGGCCAAATCTTCGTCGATGGACATTTCCGGATATGAGGCGACAAGGTTCTGCCAATTCGGTGTACTGCTGTGCTGTAAAGTCGGGTAGATGCGGAGCACAATTATCATGCACAACTCGGTAGTGCTTCCTCGCCATATCATGCGAGGTTGCAACTTGTTTGCTTTCCTCATACTGGCTTTTCCATTCGTCTTGCAAAGGGCACACGGCATACGAATAGGTTCTGTAGAATCCAAAGTGTGGACGAGGACGAGCGTGACGCGTGCAATTGCGTGTACGAATATGAATCCGACCGCTGTCGAAGACATTTTCGTAAATCTGCATTCGGAGCTCGGAAGGAAGCCGAAACAACGTGGACTCTGTCTGCGGTTGGGCTCCAGAAGTGTTGATCGGCATGCCGCGCCCTCGTGCTGGCGTTGCTTGTAGTCTTCGAAGACCATCTTGGTTGAAATCGCGTAAAACATCGTCGTATCCCATGTCTTCAAGCACTTCTTCATCTTCGGATATGCTACCGTCCTCCAATGTCCATCGTAGCAGAACCTCCTGTGCCGAAGCAACGTCGGCGCGAATAGAACGGGTTCTTAGTGCCCCGGGGGGAACATGCACCAATAACACGGTATCATCGTGCTTCGATCGTTCGTCCAGAATCACGAATCCAGATATTGAGAAACTTGAACCTGTTCGCGCACGAAGAGTTTGTAAAATGTTCCAGCATCGCAACTCGTCTGTGCCTAAGAATGGATATTTCAGCCGACAATTGCCCAAGCTAGATGCGGACGGCTCGTTATAATCTTTGTTCAAGGAGTCTATGAGAACGAAAGTAGATCTCTCCAGCGCTTCATGGTGTCGAAGAAAACGATCTATGATCTTTTTCCATTGTCAGAGTTTCTGATTTCTAATTGTAGAACGAGATTGCATACCTCAGAGTTTATGTCGGCAGTGCAGCAGATCGGATAAAGCCAATCTATCTCTTCGTCCGAGGCAGGCGAAGAGGACATATTTGTGATATTACTCGTGAGGAGCAGGGCTAGAGACAGCTGCTGAGGTGGCCATGGAGGGGTAGGACGGCTTGCGTTTGAGTTCGGGCAGTAATAAAATGGCTGGAGGTTAACAAGCATTGCGCTATGCCTATAAAGCTTCCGAGGGCGTTTCTTCATCATCCTCCCGCCACCGACATCTTGTAGCGCAACCAGACATAAGGGGCCATCATCTCTCAGCACGACGGCATGAAGGACGGATAAAAGAGCGATAAAGAAGATTTGCTGAGAAGTGAAGAAGACCGGGGCGAGCAGTGCCAAGCAGGATCGAACAAGTAAGCCTTTGCTTCTCCGCCTCACCTCCTGATTCAACTGTTCCTTTCTGCTGGCCTTGACGCCACTTAAAGGACTGCGGTCTGCCACTTTGATGCAATTCCTCGTTCGCTCTTCCGAGTCTTTACCTCCCGGTAGATAAATTGCTCTGTAAACTCTGGTTGCAGGATCTCAGCTCGCTCAACTCCGCAATTCAGAGCCATGTGTGTGTACCAACTAATTTCGACGGGGCCCTCAGTTAGACGGCTGCCTACAGCCATCGAAGCGAGGTATCCCGAAATCCCGACCCAGGCTGCAGGAATGTCTGCTGCACGGACGCTTGTCTCTTCGGAGTGCATGTGCTATACTGTATGCGTCCATTATCTGCCCAGCCAGTTTAAGGCAAGCAAGGATGTGACCGAATGTGAATTTACGCGTGCAATTGGACTTCACTCCAGACGAGCTTACTAGCCAGAAAAGAAACATGCGGATAGCGATCCACTTGGACATGAAACGCTTTAGCTACGTGGGTATATAAAATGCGCGGCAACTCTGCAACGCTTTTGCTGCTTGACGGGCATTCACGACAGCATGGAATTCTCACAACCAGTAACAGCTCCAGCACTTCGCGATCAGATCACTTCGATTGTGGAACACGCCTCGTGTCTATCATGCAAGGTAGTTCAGACACTGAACCGCATACCAGGCTCCGCGGTGGTAGCTGTTACGTTCGCGCGTCCTACCAAGACGACCCGGTCCGCAGTGTACTGGAACTTCTCTTGTTCCTCGTCGCGGTGCGCTACCTCGTGGTTTCCAAATACAACCCCAGAAAAAGGGCGAATCACGTCCTGTTGACTGAAGAAGAAGTCGACGAGCTAGTGGAAGAGTGGATGCCGGAGCCTCTGGTACAAGAGCTGCCCAAATCAGTAGGCCTCAGCGAGGAGCTTCCGGTGTTGCATCGAGATGCGCCCACGGGACCGCGTACAAAGCTACGCGACGGCAGGACTATCACCAACCTCGCCAACTACAACCACTACAATCTAGCCAACAACCCGGACTTCGTTGATCTCGCAGCCAAGACGATACGTACCTATGGAGTCGGTCCATGTTCTGCTCCTGGCTTTGCTGGCACTTTTGACGTGCACCTCCAGCTCGAGCAAGATATCGCTCATCACTTTGGGACTCAAAGCGCAATCATATATTCTCAAAGTTTCTCGACTATCAGTAGTGTCATCTCGACTTTCTGCAAGCGAGGCGATGTCATCGTAGCCGATCGTGCGGTAAACTACCCGATTCGTATGGGAATTCGGGCATCAAGGAGTATCGTTCGTTGGTTTGAGCATAACGATATGGAAGATCTCGAACGAGTGCTGGGCAAGCTTGTGAGAGAGGATCGACCGCTCAGGCGAAGATTCATAATCACGGAGGCCCTTTCAGAAAATGTCGGGGACATGGTCGATCTTCCCAAGCTCCTCGAGCTCAAATATAAGTACAAGTTCCGAGTCATTCTCGACGAGACGTAAGTTTCAATGCCAAAGCACGATTTCTTGGGACCCTGCTGACTCTGATCCGCACGCAGGTGGTCTGATGGTATCTTGGGCCTGACCGGCAGAGGCCTGACCGAAATGCAGAACGTGGACCCAGCTAACATCGACATACTTGTTGGGAGCTTAGCAGGCTGCATTTCGACCGGCGGTGGCTTTTGTACTGGGCGTGAAGGAATGGTAGAGCACCAGCGCCTGAACTCCCCGGCTGTCACGTTCTCGGCCTCTTTGGCTACATTCCTGACTACGACAGCGTCTGCCGCTATATCGCGACTGCAATCAGATCAGGGTGCACAAGACTTGAGGATTCTGCGAGACCGGATCAGCGCAATTCGACCGCAGCTCGAGAAAAGCGAATGGGTATACTGCAGCAGTGCGCCCTGCAATCCAGTCATCCATTTGACCTTGAAGGACGATCATGTCGAAAGGCTTGGGCTTACATATTCAGAGCAAGAGTCTTTGTTGCAAGAATGTGTCGTTGAGGTCAGGAATCATGATTCAGATCTTCTTCTACGTAATGTCGTACTGATTGTGGCGCAGTGTCTGAACAATCACTCTATTCTGATTACTCGTCTCAAAGCCATGCCTCTCACGGAAGGCTTACACCCACGAGAAGCATCGAAGGAATATCAGCCACGCCCAGCTCTGAAGGTGTGTGCTACTATAGCTCTATCGCAGAAAGACATGGAAAAGTCGGGCACTGCCATAAGGTATGCGATCGCAGCTGTAACGAAGAGAGCAAAATTGCAACGTGTGTCGAGGGACTAACGAAGATGATTTTGGAACCGACGCACAACTGCTTCAAGCGCCGAGCACGCATTGGTCAGGCGTGTCTTTGGGGGCCCTCTCCGTCCTTCCTCAAGATGGTTTCTGTCAGCCATGTCACGAATTCACCGGCAATCTTCATTCGAGGATCAGACGGCGGACATGACTTCAATCCCATCATATCTATATCTTTGGCAGTTTCGTGTCCAAGTACATAGTTTATTCTGTTGTGTATGTCTACCTTAAAGAAGGGCAAAGTCTTCCTCTCCGGTGTAATTATCTTTACATCCCAGCTCAATTTCGTCTAAGTATACCAAAGCCACCATGTTATCCGCGCTCAGTGCTTCATACTACGGAATACTATCCTGTACCAAATGATCAAGGGCCGCGATACCTGGTTCAGGGCGGTTGTTCAGTCTCGAGCAGCGGCATCGCATCTTCATACGACTGAGTTAAAGGGCAGAGGATCAACATGCGCAAGTGGAGAGCTGTTCATGATGTAGTATGGCAGAGACCAAGTTAGGAGACGCACGGAGGAATGTGATAGTGGGACACACCTCGTTGACACCTGAGGCATCTATGCTGGCCTACAACCCACAACACTACCACATATTCTATACCATGATTCGACGATCAATACTACGAAGCATATATCCAGCAGATTGAAGCTACTATCAGTATATACAATAGCAGTAGGTGACAGAATGAGGGTGTCCAGCAGAGGCAAATTAACATGAGTTTTATTTATTGATTACATTCGCGAATGAACATCAAATCAACGTCCGTAATGGTCTAGTGGCTAGGATTTGTCGCTCTCATTGCGAGAAGCACCGACAAGGCCAGGGTTCAATTCCCTGTTACGGAAAATCTTTTTCTTTTGTTGCCATGTGTGGCATGCTCTCTGCTTTTGCTCATTTAGCTGCTAGCCGCAAATTGTCATCGAGAATGGTTCCTTGCTGGTTTGCCAGATGTTCATTAGTTGATGGCAGCTCGAACAAGCACATGGGCAGCAACCTTGCAACGGCCAGAATTCCTGGGAGCAAGGCAGTATCTGGCTCGGTTTCTTTTCACCTTTCTGCAACCTAGCCTGCGATCTTTGACCAAATCGCTGCAGAGAAGATCTTCTCCTATCAGCTAGCGGATCGCACTGCTTGAGCATTCAGGGTATCATAGCAGGCGCTTGGCCTCTGTAGTTCTGCATTCGAACGTGAGAATAGTCGAGGCAAGCTATGTCGATCGACATTGCGGCTTCCTTCACTATCCCATCGGAGCTCGTTATCCGCGGCCCCCAGAACGTTGGTAGAATAGTGCTGGCCTCAATGTCCTGAGGCATTAGAGTGAGACACAGAACACCACCTGCCACTGCTCGGAAATTCCACAGCGATCCGCATCCATCATCGTTCGCTAGCCTGCCAGCACGTTGGAATCACCTAGCTGCTTGTAATAATTCAAAAGTTCCGACGACGAAGTGGCGTTATATATCAACCGAGTTGCCAAGTCCACCTGCAAGTAACCTGTTCCCAGGTATTGAATCGCAGTTCCAACTGGTACAGTCCTGAATGTCCGATTTATCGAGATTAGTGAAGGTCACAAATGCAATCGCCATGTACTTGTGCAAAACTTACACATTGTCTGCTTTGGCGCTCTTGGAATTACCCTGCCATCTGGCCCCGACAACCGAGCAGCTGGCAAAGACATATAGCACGCTGTACTTGACGTCCGTGACCACTGCACCACTGTATCCTGAGCCGGAGACAGAGTCGTATACTGCACTACGATTGGTGTACAAAGGGGTGGGATCCCCAAATGTTGCTCCTTCATCAGTGTACTGAAACTCGGGCGCTAAGGTAACATCGACTAGTGCTGCGCCAGTCTCATTGCCTTGAGAATCGGTTTGAAAGATAGAGAACCAGCGGCGTGCAATATTAGCAGCCTCTGGGTCAGAGAGGCAAGGTTCTGTCTCGGTCGGTGAGGTTGTGTACCCAAAGGCGAAAGGGAAGGCCATGGTTATTGACAGAAGCCGCATGCTGGTGTTGGATACGACTCAATCGAAGCTGCTTCCACGGTAGTGTTATGTTCATTAGAAGATATGGCTGCCCTTCGCGCGGGTCTATATACCTGCAGCATTGTCGCTGCGTTTTGAGTTTCATGCTTCGCCAGGTCACTTTTTTCCCCTCAGGATCAGCATGGTAAGGATTTGCTGCTGATCCGATGCTTGGTCGAAATAGGCAATAGTGACGGCACTTTTTGAGTTCTCATAGTCCCACGCCTGGCAAGGGCACTAGAGCTTGCTTCATTGCTCTTGGTACCCTGATCTTCTCAGCTACATGGTTTAGCTGTTCACGACTCAATGGGCCAGGTCCGGTTCAAGCGACGAGACGCAAAACTCATCGAGCTTGTCACCTACAGTCTGAGACAGGAAAAACACTAGCCCAACATGACACTTCAAGAGGTTGGTGATCATTCATGTTCCCTGCAAGACGTGACTTCCGATAATGGGCGTAAAGGCATCCTCTACAGCTAGGGATCAATGCTTTCTTGTGTCACTGTGCCGTCGCGAACCACATGAGAAGACCATTCTGAATCACCGACCCTGTAGAACATGTCGTGTGCGGAATAAGTGCACGCAATTGCTACATTCGTCGAAGCTATGTAATGGATGGGGACGTATCAGCAGTTGCAGACTGTCCGTCTCGTGGACTACACAATGGCATGAGCGGTTTGAAATCCTGAAGACCTGCGCACAAGCAATGGTCCATTACAAAATCTGTACGTCAGGCGGGCCGTTGTAGACTGTAGAAATTCAGAACGCATCCATTCACACCAAGAAGACGATGCATACCTTTTCGAGCCCACAGCGCATGATATATTGTGCTGAGAACAAAAAATCCCACAAAGACAACACTTGCATAGTTCATGCTGATTGAAGTGACAGGCAAAGTTGTCGGCATCGAGAAGAGTACCATCTGAAACCCGATCCAAAGCACCATGATCCCATTGAGGAACCAGCCAATGGCGGAAGGGAAGCGGAATCGAGCTGACGATACGGCCTTTCGACCTTCGTACATGCTCACAGCCACCGCAAGAGCGTAAGCAGCTGCGAGCCCGATAACTCCCACTGAGGCGAACGCAGTGAAGGCACTAGTCGACCCAAGATTGATCAGACCCAGCAGCATCTGAACAACGGTTGTGAGTAGCAAAGCCATGACAGGCGTACCGCCGAAGTCCAGCCTGGACCACAGACCTGAGAAGGGAATGGCGCGATCCCTGCAAGGCAACTGTCAGTATCATATCAACATAGTCTAGATCTTGGATCTACCTTGCGAAAGCCCATGTACAACGTGATGCTGTCGTTGTGATGGAGACCGAGCAAAAGGCAGCCACACCCAAAACCCAAAACATAAGCCCGAGGCCACCTCCTGGACTTCCCATCACATGATTGAAGATGTAAGGAAGTCCCTGAGCAGCAGGCGCATTTAGGACATCTTCCAGCGGTGGCAGTGTGAAGCAGATCGGCAGGATGAAAAACAGCCCCATCACGCCAGAGAGAGGGACACTCAAACACATAGCCATGGGTAGCATCCGCTCGGGTTCGCGCACCTCTTCCGCCATGCTTGATATCATACCCATCGCGGCGTAAGTGTACGCAGCAGGGAGCAAACCAATGGCAAAGCTCCAGGAACCCCATCCACTGAGAGTATTGTTGTAATGCGTCAGCGCATATGCAGCGCTGTGTCGTCCCTCTTTCGCGGTTACGGAAAGCCCGATGAACACGATCATGATGCAGAGAAGGTTCCAGCCAGCCGCTATTGTATCCACGTATGGCAAAAATCGGTTCCCAAAAGCGCAGATGCTGAAGACAGCGATGCAAATGGCGTAGAAAATCAGCAGCAGCAGCCAATCAGTCGCTGCCCAATCCGGGTGATACATGGTAACAGTCCCGCGATAAGTGAGGCGAATCCAAAGTTGACCGACAACGTGATCGTCCAGTTTCCCACGAGCCAGATCCAGCCCGTCATGAATGAAAGGGTAGCCCGCGCGCGACCGACAGGCATCAATTGATGCACCCCTGAACGCAACGCAACAAATCAGCAACATTCTGGTGAAAGAGGCTCGTGTGGCGAGTCCCTTACAGGATTGTGGCCCACCGGCAGTAGGAAATCTTGATGCGAGCTGTGGTCACAGACACAATTTAGCCATCTTTGTTGCGGCAGCGCACATGTCTCAATGTTTGGATGTGGTACAGACCTCTGCGAGACTCATCGCCACCGCCTGATCCAAGACCGACACCATGATCCAACCGATAAAGTAAGGCAGTTGGCCTCCGCCAATAACTGCAGAATTCAACGCTGTCCCTTCACCAAACGGAACTGCGACTTTCGGTTTGAAGTCGCGTATCAGTCGCTGCCTTTGCACAACAACTCCTGACCCTTGATTGACCCACCGATTGCAATCGATTGGAAGAGCACAGCAGATAGTGTCCTGTTTCTCGTCAGCACCGGCGTGTAGCCTAGTGCGACGAGACCAGCATCTTCGTGTCCGACATGGTCGACTGCAAGCGCATCATGCGACTGTTGCACTTCAAGAATGCGTTCTTGCTTTCGATCGTCGAGGCTGGTGGAGGGAGTTTTGTTGAGCGACATTTTAGAAGCCATGCGTGGAAAATGAGGTGCCGCTGGTTCACTTTGGGAGAGAAATATCAAGCCCGCAACTATCGGACAGTCCAAGAGCATGTATAGTGGTATCTGCGGATCGTGTCCAAACGACTACTGTTTCTGGTTAGTGGTGCAGGAGATAAGGCGGGGCCGCTGGACCGGAATGCATGTGAACTTAGCAGGGCCAGGATCGACGTACACATCCTTTTGAATGTGTTCAACCAAAGTTTCTGCAGGTGCCTCGAACTCTTTTCTGAGCATGCGCTGTGTCGCTTCATCAAAAGAGAAAGACGTTTTTTGAGACCGAAGTGAACATTTCCCACCAGTTCGAATCGATCTTGGGTCGACTCCAGATGTCCTTGAGCAAGTCTGCCATCAGTACTAGGTTTCCGAAGGCGAGATACGAGGTTGATTGGGAGACAGAGTCCGACACAGCTTTTCTATCTTGGGCGTATAGACAATGAGACCCAATAATGAGTAATGGGAAGATCAGACAATGGGTCATCATCCCAGGAAGCGGCTGATCGAGCAGGGTGGAAACTGCTTGGCGGACAACAAGTTGGACTGCTGCATCGTCTAGGCGTTTGCCTTCCAACGCTCGATATACGTAAATGATCGCGCTTGTTTCGTACAGAGTGCAAAAAGAGTTCCAGTGTTGGAGAAGCGTGAAATCGGGACCATTTGTTCGTGCTGCCTGTCCCACCAGCGACGCTAAAATGTCTGGAGCACACCTCTCGGCCAGTCGATAGCCGTCATCTTTCGGCAAGTGGCTGTAGACGATGTTTCCGAGGAACGAAAGCTCCGAGTAGAGTTTGAGAACTTTGAGGAAGGAATCGCCGCAGGATAATTTCCCCCACCATGCGTGGACGTCAGCAAACATGGACCACGTCGTAGGCTCGAAGAATGGTTTATCACCGCTCAGCAAGGAGTGTACCAGGTCGACCGTAGCAAATACGCTCAGCAGATGCGTTTGCAGGCCATCTGCCAGAAGCATCTGGCACGGAATTGTACGCCAGATGGACAAGATCGATGAGCCCCCTCTGAGATGTGACTCCGAGGCATTGCACTGAAGGTCAGGCGCAATCATGCCATCAAGGATACAAAACATGCAGACGACCTGGAATAACTGACGAGCCTCGTCGACAGAGGCCACGCCGCGTTCGATAAGATTACGGAACTTCGTCAATGCCACCTGTCGTGCTTGCTCTTGAGTCCGAAGACCAGCTCCCACGACGCAACGCCCTCTGCTAGAATGTAGCAAGTGATGATGCGCTTGTGAGACAGCCAGAACTGCTTCTGCCAGGACAGGCTCATGCATAAGCATCTCCTCGTCCAGTGATATGAGTTGGTCCGATAATTGTAGGCGTGGCCATACAGCGTTTCGAAAGTAAAGGGCCAGTGACTGCGGCAAGAAGGGAGACGGCGACGTGGGAGAAGCTGAGATTGTTCGGAGCGTTTCGCATTCTTCCACAGGAGATTCGGCGGTGGAGCTAGTGGCCTGCTCCTTAGTAAAAGCGCCGATAGCCTTCAGCCGACCACGAAAGGCAGCACCTCCCACCCATTGGAGCTGCTTGTCCGAGTAATCGCATGTGCCTGCCGCGAGCAAGCACTTTGTGCATGCTGGTCGCATCCGATCACACTTCAGTCTTCGCTTTCGACAGGCCCAGCAAGATCCTTCCACGACTCTCGGACCCATGATGCAGCAATCTCAAACGCTATACGCGATGGTCGAAGACTTGCCGTTGTTGGCACCAAATCTGTCACAGACTCTCATTCCCTGCTGTCGGGGTTAATACAGTAGGCCCTGGAGTCTATCGCTGACCTCAGAAGTGGGGTAAGAACGCCTTGTCGGCCGTGTTGAAGTTTACCCGGGTGGTGGACGATCAGATACGCGGAGCTGCAGCAAGCTTTCGTCAAGCTCAAGCTCGGAGCTTCGACTCGGCTGCCCTCCCGCATACCTGAAAGGGCAATGTCCTTGCCTAGCCTGATCCATGGGTACTGCGGCGTGATCTTCATCTTATCGTTGAGCGGCATTTGCATTTGACAGAGCGTCGGACGCGATATGGAATGGCATTTTGACATCGAAAATGTCCACCACAACAATTAGTCTGCCGAATGGCACCTCATACGAACAGCCAGTTGGCCTATTCATCAACAACGAGTTCGTTCAAGGGTCCGGAGATGCATTCGAGGTCGTGGATCCTGCCTGCGACAAGCCAATACTGAGTGTGGAAAGTGCTTCTGCTAAAGATGTCGATATTGCGGTCGAGGCCGCTAGAGAAGCATTCGACAATGGGCCATGGTCGACATTCACACCAAAAGAGCGCTCTACAATTCTCTTCAAGCTGGCTGCCATCTTAGACCGTGAGAGGTCACTTCTGGCTGCAATTGATGCTTACGATCTTGGGAAGCCCTACGAGGCCGCACTTGCTGGCGATCTCGATGAGACAGTGAACGTCTTCGAGTATTATGCTGGGTGGGCTGACAAAATCGACGGCAAGCAGATCGACACCTCAGCAGAGAAACTGTGAGCCTGAGATCCCTCGTGTCTGTAGCTCAAGATGCTGATGTTTCCACAGATGCTATACAATCCAAGAACCATTGGGTGTGTGTGCTCAGATCATTCCTTGGAATTTTCCAATCATGATGCTTGCGTGGAAGGTTGCACCGGCACTAGCCTGCGGAAACACAGTAGTACTCAAGCCAGCAGAACAGACTCCTTTGTCAGCCATGTACTTTGGCAACCTCGTCGTAAGTGCACGGAGCTTTTCTTTTACTTCCACTTTTTTTTTGTTGGTTTTGACCCTTCAAAGACGCCAGGAGGAACTCTGACTCGGAAAATAGAAAGAAGCTGGACTGCCCGCTGGCGTCGTGAACATTATTCCAGGACTCGGCTCGATCGCCGGCAAATCTCTTGCAGAGCACGAAAAAGTGGACAAAATTGCCTTCACCGGTAGTACCGCCACAGGAAAATCCATCATGCGGTCTGCGGCCGCGAATTTGAAAAATGTCACCCTCGAGTGCGGCGGAAAATCTCCTCTGATCATTTTCGAGGATGCTGAGATGGAAAATGCGGTCCAATGGGCACATGCCGGAATCATGGATAATTCGGGCCAGGTCTGTACATCCACGTCCAGGATCTATGTGCATGAAAGCCGATATGAGGAATTCACGAAGGCCTTTGTGGAGCACACGGAACGCAATGCAAAAGTCGGAGCGCCGTTCGAAACTGGAGTCAACCACGGACCACAGGTGTCCCGAGCCCAGTACGACAAGGTGCTGAATTACCTCGAAAAAGGCAAGCAGGAAGGAGCTCGGGCGATGACAGGAGGTGCCAAAATTGATCGGGACGGCTACTTCGTCCAGCCAACGGTGTTCGTCGACGTAAGCCTTGCGTATACCCCTGATCTTGTGCAAAGCTAACCTTTAAAGGCGTCTGAAAGCTCTACGATCGTCCGCGAGGAGATATTTGGTCCGGTAGTGACGATCAGCAAATTTGTGGATGATGCCGATGCGGTCGCAAAGGCCAACAACACTTCATACGGCTTGGCAGCCGCTCTCTTCACCGAGAAGATCTCGCGAGCCCACAAGGTAGCACGAAAGCTTAGAGCGGGAATGGTGTGGATAAATTCGAGCGGAGATTCGCACTATGGGATCCCATTTGGAGGGTTCAAATCTTCGGGCATCGGCCGAGAGCTGGGGTCGTACGCGTTGGATGCATACACACAGACGAAAGCGGTGCATGTAAACCTCGCAGCCTGAACCTCCATCGCCAGTCTGAGGCCATATTCTGAAGGTAGAAGTCCAATTGATAATTCTCCCGTTTGAAGCGCGTCGATACACGCCGTATTCGGTCGGTTGCGCCGAATCCAGAAGAATCTCGTAAGTGGGCCTTGTGCGCGAGCTCTCGCTCGAGGGTGATCACAGACTTGAAGCCCAGTGGAGTTATTGTTGTAGCCAACGAGTTCGCTGGCTTTTTTGAAAGGCAGCCGCTCCCAGCGTAGGGGAAATTTGGTCAATGGCCCCTGGCCTTTCAACATCCAAAAGGTCCAGATATGGAGCCGTTTCGGCTGCTGAGCTTGGTGGAGAATCCGGGATGCTATGCTTCAATTATGGCATCGCAACGGGTCCTTGAATGTTACCATGCCCCGACAAGCACACTCCTCGCGGAAGTTAAAGGGAAACCGCATTCTCAGCCAGCCATGGCCGCATTTGCATCCGACGAATACGACCTCCTCCATTGTCGTCTTTGCACCCGACGAATAAAACGTGCCCTAAAGGTATTCGCGAAATACTTTCGGAGGTCTTCGCAGTCAAAGATGATGTTTATTTGTGGCTCGCCAAGGACATATTAATGTCGAAATTGCGCGTAATAATTTGGAGCTGATGGGATCGCAGGACGCGTGTTGACCGCGTGAAGGAGGGCAGCCAGGTTCTCCTGGGCCGAGCCGACAGCCGCACATGCTGATCATGTCGGAGTCGGCGTCTCTCGACATGGGTCTCTTGGACAGTAAACCATCATCGTGCCCTCAATTCATGTAGAGGCATTGATTTCTTGCACTCGTGGGAGACACGTTATCCTGTCCATCGCACTAAGTGATCGCTGGACGGAAAATCACGCTCATTGGACTCTCGGTCATCTACAGCAAAATGCTCAATTACGTCTCACCTCGTGGTTTCTCCATCATCCACCAGGCCCGTCACGTTCAGCCGGCACTCGACTCTCAATCGTCTTTCTTCAGCCAAGGCTTGCAAGCTTCATAGTGCTCCCTCAAAGCACCATCGTATTTCATAATCCTCCCAAACAGGTCTCCTTGTTTGTCCACAATTTCCAAGAGCCTGAACGCGCCAGCCAGAATGAAATCCGCAAAACTCGGGTCATCCCCTCCCTGCACAAATTTGCCCTTATTCTCCTCGAGCAGAGCTTTAATGTCATGTAATTTGGCCTCTGCAGTGTTCCACGCCTGCTCACCCGCCTTCTCGCTCTTCGCGAGCTCGGTGAGTGGCATGCCGAAACGTTTCTCTCGCGTTGTGTTGAAGTACTCTGCACTTCTTGGGGTGAGGATCATTTCTGGAACGCGCGGGATAGCAATCGCTTGTAGCGTGGACCAGAGATTCGCTACTGCGGCTTGCACGCGAGCGGCGCAGTCATTGTTTGCGAACTTCAACGAGGGCTCTGGATAGAGGCGTTCGAGCTCGTGGGCGATGGCCAAGGAATCCATGATGTACGTATTTCCGGGCAATTTGATGGCCGGGATAGAATATTCGGCATTCGGATTGACGCTGGGCGAGTTTGGTGGGATTCCGAAGGATTTGAGAGTTGGCGCTACATCTGGGTATTCGATCCACTCGGTCTTGTAGGGAATGTTCTTGTAGTTGAGTGCGAGGCGTGCTGAATGGTTCATGAGCTGCTTGCAAGTTAAAAGACATTCATATGGGACACACACATTTCCAAGGATTCAGACTCCAGCATCTGGGAGTGCTCCTGCTAGGCAGATCGTACAGGATGATCTCGTCGTTGGACATTGGCGCAGTTCAGAGTATGGAAGTGAGCGTGCGTGTTCTTGGTGTTCCGCGTCTTCCAAGGAAGAGTGGCTTGCGGAGCTGAAAGGTTGTGCAAACAGCTCAGACAGCTGTCGCACGCCCTTCTACACGCGATAGCAGACTTGGCAGGTCAAGCGGGGTTTATGCTGCGAAAGGGAAGACGCAAATTCTGAACTCCATTATCTGCCGAAGCAATATTATGCAATACCGTAATATACAGACAATGGCTGCACTTCCGCAGACAGCGCGTTGCTAGCTTACAAGTCGTCCCCGCTGGTCAGGGTTTCCGGTGCGTCTGCTGGCTTGCGCAGAAATGCCTCGAGCAGCACACCAGTGGCGACGCCCACATTCATACTGTCGACACCAACATCGGGCACGCTCTCAGCCCTTCGACCGCCCTCAATGGATACGAAGTAATCCGCGCGATTGCGAAGATTCCGTCTCAAGCCTTCGCCTTCCGCTCCGAGCATCAGGATGCACGGATGCTTTGCTAATGGACTGTCGGCAGAGACGCGCGATGTACTGAGGACTTGACCTGGGAAGTCTGTATTACCAGTTGGTGCCACTGCGGCGTAGACCTTCCATCGGTATTTGGAAGAGTCGTGCACAAAATTCGAAGGTTGCGATACCGACAGCAGGCGCATAGCTTCGCAGGCTCCCGAGGAGGCTTTTGCTAATACAGCGGATGAGAGGTTTGCGCAAGTATTTGTGGCGACCGCGATTGCGTCGACGCCATAGAAATGGCAGCTCCGGATGATATTGCCCACGTTCCCAGGATCGGTGATGCCGTCGAGCATGACGATGAAAGGGTGGCGCCAGCTATCACTCAAAGCTTTGATGACTTTGGGACTACCATTGATCTTTGCGTCTTCTGCTGACTGTGGGCCAAGCTCGATAGGAACCAGGCCTTTGCTTGTTTCGGGTTTGCGAAGGGCAGTGACAGGCACTGCTGGTATTCTCGATGCCTCCAGGATCACACCATTGTGCGGACGGCCATCTGACATCTTGTCTAGCATGGCAGTCTTGAATTCATTGCGGAAAGGAATGCCGGCCTTTTTCGCAAGAGCCACCAATTCGCTGGCAGGCTTGTCTCCCGACAAAGTACCTTCGGCCCCAATGTCTGTATCAAAAATCTTGGGATGAATGTACAGCTTATACAGCTTGCGACGTTGTGCCTTGAGTGCCGCAAGGACGCTGTTGTAGCCATAGAGGAATTCGCTTGCTGCTGTGGTGTATGGTATTGAGACTGGAATCTCATCGTCCTCCTTCGCAGGTCTTCTCCCAGGTACTAACTCATCGTTGCTCCGTGTGCGGCGTCGATCGTGCCTGGGAAGTCCTGGTTCCAGTGTATCTCTTGAAGGCCTGCCATCTCTGGCCTTGGACTGGACTGATGCAGTCTTGCCTACGGCTAGATCAAAAACACCGTCCTTCGTCACGTAGATAACACTCTTCTCGCCATCAGGCATCTGCCCCGCCAGAAACGTGCCAGCTCTGGCCTTCCTGCGGAAAAGAGAAACAATGGCCTCCGCTGGCTCATCCTCCTCAAATGTTCCTGAGGTGATAAACGAGTTTACTGCCTTGAGAGAAGATCTGGCATCTCGCACCAGCTCGTTCACGCTGTGGCTTTCTCCGGCTTGCTGCTGTTGCTGCAAGAAATGAACTTGGCGACACGCATCTTTGATCGATCTAAATAGTCCTTCTGCCGGTTGCGGCTGCGCTCGAGAACTAGGATCCCTTCTGAAGCCAAGGCTAGACCCCACACCAGATCCAGATGCTTGAACAACATTGAACCGTGTGGAAATCCCATTCAATTGACTGGACCGCGCTGCTGCTTGTTCAGCTCGCTCTCGTGGCCCAGGCTTTGATGGCCGATCGACTCTGCGGCTATCGCGATTTCGAGTGCCGGAAAAGGCTGGGCGAGGATATTGAGACGCTCCGTTGCGGCTTGCATACCAATCCCGAGCTACGTTTTGCTGCCCAGTATAGGCACTCAGGCGTCTTCGGTCCTGCGGTCGAGGCTTTGGATGTCGAGCGTCTCGAGCGTCCCGAGCTGAACCTCGAGCTTTAGTAGACCAGTCTTTGCCTCCTCTGTGCTCGCGGCCATCATCTTTGGTGGCACGAAGACCTCGATTGATGGCAGAGGTGGTTGACACCCATGCTTGCTGTTTTGAAACCTGTAAACTATGCAGTCTGGGTGAAAGAGGAGCGCGCCTGCGAAGCAACGATGAAGACATGGATTGGATGTTGTGGTATATCCCTGTGGAGAAGAAAGGTTCGGTGCAGGTCGGCCGAAATTCGGCAATGTCGCGACCCCCAGACGAACTTCCGTCACGTCGCGTCCATGTTGTTAGGCTGACAGCATTACATTCACCTCTTCTCGCAGCATGTCATGTCTGCAGTGCCGGACGATTGAAAATCCACCCTGGATTAGATAAGGCTACAACACCGACATGTCGTTGCACTTCGACATCCAAGCCGGCTCAGACGATGACAGCGATACCGCCGTCAACTTGGCCGACTGGAAGTTGGGCACCGGGACACTCAAGGCACCACGTCCTGCCCCTCCACCGCCAGCTCCTGTCGCGTCCGTGATCGCAGGAAACTCCAAACCTGCTGCTGTCGATCGTGTCCGGAACGGATCTTCGCCAGAAGTGTTCAGCGAAGAACCATCCCACAAACGCCGCCGGACGACTGTTTCGCCCTCACCTCCCTCGCCTTCGCCTCCTGCACCCTCTATTGGCTTCAAACCAATCAATGCCCCATCACGCCAATCGTCACATGATGTGGACTCAGATGCTTCTGCAGAGTCCAGCGCACTGTTTGTGGAGAATGTAACCCCGCAGCGCGCAAAGGGCAAAGGCAGAGCGCATGGAGCTGGACGCGTCGAACAATTCTCGAAATTGGCCGTGCAGGTGTCAAGAAGAGAAGCTGAAAACATTGGCGAAATTGAAGATCTGCGGCACGGCGGAGACCGGGTTCGGAAGGTTCTCAGCGAGCATTCATACGATGATGGAACCGTGTTGTACAAGGTCCAATTCGGCAATTTCCTTGACGACTACGTAAGTGTGCCCGTTGAGTTCTGTTCGAGCGTATTGCGATTGTGCCTTCAGCTGCCGCATAGCCATGTGTCACGGCGTGGCGTTAGTTGCACGTGCAAGGGCTCGACGTGCCTTCACTTGATATGTGTGTTAGCACAAAAAGCGGCAGCTTTGGCTCGTCGACTTCAACCTCTACCTCGACACTTCACCCACCGCGAGCACATTCTGACACGTTGGTAACAGGTGCCATTCAGCGATCTGCTCAACTACGATAACGGCGAAGAGGCGATCGCTGAATTCAATGAGGTTGAACCAGCTGCTTCGCAATCAGCATTAACTCGTCGCGGCCCTCGTGCACGTCAGAATAGGCGCCGCGGCAGAATGTCTGCCTCCCGTCCGAACGCCGGCAAACGAACCAATGATGGGGTTGTAAGCACAGTGGCTCACGTAAACGACAGTGACGAAGAGGTATCTGAAGATGAAACGCAAGCTTCACGCCTACTTCGCGGCAGAAAGCGCAAGCAACAGGACATTTCGCAGTACGTCGACACGGGTGAGCTCGAGGACGAGGACGATGACTATTCGGAAGATGAACTTCAGCGTCCCAGCCGTGGGGGACTTCGTAGATCCAGCCGATCTACCAATGATCTCAGCATGCGCACTCGCCGCCGATCCACTGGACTGAGCGAAGACTACGATGAAGCCTCTGATAGCGAGAGCCTCCTTGCGTCTGATCTGCCCGGCACGCGTCAACGAAAGCGCGGCCGTGCTAGCGCCCCGGCGAAGAAAGGCAAGATTGTTCGCGAGGGGGCTCGCCATAGTTCACGGGCGACAAGACATGTTGGCGGCATGGCCGAAATTGAAATCGACGACATCTACCGAGCAGATTCGGAAGAGCCTAAGCAGCCTTCCAAGCCCAAGGCGGTGGGTGTTCGCGAGATCTTCAAAGAGCTGCCACGAAACAATGAGTTCCGTATGCGGCATTCTCAGTATTGCGATGTGTGTGGAGAGGGCTCGAACTTTGCAAAACTTATCTGCTGTCAGGGATGTTCTCTGGTGTATCACAAGCAGTGCCTAGGCCATAGGACGAATCGCGAGCACTTGGTCACCAAAGTGGAAGAAGATGACTTCGTGCTGCAGTGCCGCCGCTGCGTTGGGTATCCGCGAAAGAAGGATAGAACTGCTCCTGACCAGGGCAAATGTCAGGAGTGCAGACAGCACGGTGCTTCATGTCGTCCATTTAGACCACGCAAGTCTGCGGCTCAGGAGCAGCGAGATCGCGAGGAAAACGATGGCGTGGACCCAATCTACGAGGTTCCCAACGAAAAGATCAATAACGTGGATACCGTCCTGTTCCGCTGTACCAATTGCTTCCGGGCTTTTCATTACGAGCATCTTCCTTCTCGGGCCGACTATGATATGATGGAGCTGGAAGCTGATCCTGAACAACGTTTCCGCGAGTACAGTCGAGACTGGAAATGCAAAGATTGCGTGGAAATGCCTGCCAAAGTATCTGGACTCATTGCTTGGAAGCCTGTGGATGAGGATCTCTATGACCCAGAACAAGGTTTCGAAGGACTAGAAGAAGAAGATAAGGTGTACTTAGTCCGTTGGGATGGTATGTCATACTTCAGAGCGAAGTGGATGCCGGGTCCATGGGTATGGGGTGTAACTCCCTTTGTCACCCGCAAAGCCTTCACGAAACGCGAGGACACTCAGCATCCCAAGATGCGCACAGAAGACGCCATTCCAGAAGACTACCTGCGCACTGACATAGTCCTCGACGTAAAATTCACCAGTATTGTGGACATTAGCACCCAAGAGATCGACAAGGCTCGTATACGTGAGGTAGACAAGGCGCTCATCAAATACAAAGGTCTCACGTACGAGGATGCCGTATGGGAAACACCCCCTGGCCCAGACGATGGAGACAGATGGACCGATTTCGTGATTGCCTACAATGACTGGGTAGCTGGACGTTACGTGAGGCAACCCAAATCGAATGCTCTCAAGACGCGTCTTGAGAAAGTGCGCAAGGAAGACTTCCGCACTCTTGAGAGGACTACACAACCCGAAACACTGGAGGGCGGCAAGCTGATGGAGTACCAAATTCAAGGCGTGAATTGGCTTTACTACAAGTGGTTCACGCAAAAGAATGCTATTCTCGCTGATGAGATGGGCCTTGGCAAGACAATTCAGATCATCGGTTTCCTTGCAACATTGGTCCAAGAGCACAACTGCTACCCCTTCCTGATAGTGGTGCCGAACTCGACCTGTCCCAATTGGCGACGAGAAATCAAGCGTTGGGCACCAAGCCTCCGCGTGGTAGCCTTTTACGGCTCGCGGGAGAGCAGAGATCTGGCCATGAAGCACGAACTTTATCCTGATGGCGCCAAAGATCTCCGTTGCCATGTTGTCGTCACCAGTTACGACGCTGCCGCAGATGACAATTGCCGAAAGTTCTTCAAGGGTGTGCAGTGGCAAGGCCTTATTGTCGATGAGGGTCAGCGCCTGAAGAACGATAAGAATCTGCTTTACAGTGCACTTGGTGCACTGAAATGCCCCTACAAAGTCCTCCTCACTGGCACACCGTTACAAAACAATCAGCGAGAGCTCTTCAACTTGCTTCACTTCCTGGACGACAGCTTTGACGCCGCCGCCCTTGAAGAGGAGTTCGCTGAGCTCGATCAAGAAAAGATCGCCAAACTCCACGACATGATCAAACCGTTCTTCTTGCGGCGCACAAAGGCACAGGTACTGACATTCTTGCCGCCTATGGCACAAGTCATTGTTCCGGTCAGCATGAGTATCGTACAGAAAAAATTGTATCGGAGCATTCTTGCGAAGAACCCCGATTTGATGAAGGCCATCTTCAGCGCTGACGCCAATCTAAAGCAAGGAGAACGTGCGAGCCTGAGCAACATCCTCATGCAATTGCGAAAATGTCTGTGCCACCCTTTCATATACAACAAAAGCATCGAGGATCGCCACGTGGACATGGCGGCCTCACACCGCAATCTGGTTGATGCAAGTTCCAAGCTCAAGTTACTCGAGCTCCTGCTTCCGAAGCTTAAAGAACGCGGTCATCGAGTCCTTATTTTCAGCCAATTCCTCGAGATGCTTGATTGTGTCGAAGATTTCATGGACGGCATGCAACTACGATACCAACGCCTCGATGGTCAAATCAGCTCGCTCAACAAGCAAAAGCGTATTGACGAGTTCAATGCGCCGGACTCTCTATTGTTTGCCTTCCTGCTCTCGACTCGCGCAGGTGGTGTTGGTATCAACTTAGCTACGGCCGATACCGTCATTATTCTCGATCCTGACTTCAACCCTCATCAAGATATCCAAGCACTGTCGCGTGCTCATCGAATTGGTCAGCAAAAGAAGGTCCTGTGCTTCCAGATCGTGACACGTGCAAGTGCGGAAGAACGCATCATGCAGATCGGTCGCAAAAAACTGGCCCTAGACCACGTCCTCATCCAGGAAATGGACGCTGATGACGCTGAGCAGACTGATCTGGTATCTGTTCTTCGACATGGTGCAAGTGAATTGTTCGAGGATGATGGCGAACAGGACATCGTATACGACTCAATGGCTGTTGATAGGCTGATTGATTGTTCACACATGGAAGACACGAAGGCCGGCGAAGACAAGACAGCTGAGACTCAGTTCTCTTTTGCCCGCGTCTGGGCGAATGGCGACTCAACCCTACAGGATGCCGTGAACGAGGCCGAAGACTCTGTTCCAGACCCTGGAGTATGGGCGAATATCCTCAGAGAGCGCGAACGTATCGCTGCGGAGGAAGCCACCGCGAAGGCTGAGGCATTCGGCCGCGGACGCC
>ANSM01000367.1:0-10915 GCA_000347735.1 Cercospora canescens BHU | reverse complement strand
TCAGCGGACTCGGCGGCGCCTCCACGCTGACACCGCCCGTCCTGCCGTTGATCGTGAGAAACCCATACCTTTCCACCTGGCTGGCCGATGCGAGAGAGGAGCCATGGTCGAAATGGCCCATGTTTTGGACAGGCCAATCGGTATGTCTGACCACCCGTGAGCTTCGAGCTTCCTCACCTTATTACTGAGCTTCCGCACAGATGGGCTTTTCCGTGCTTGCCTCTGTGCCCGCCTCTTCCACCGTCTACCCACTGCTCGGCCGTGCTCACGACTCTCTCGACCGCGAGAGCAATCACTATGCCCTGGCATACCCGCAGTACCTGGGCGCCAAGTACGACGCGTCCACCACGAACCTCTCCTACGTCATCTCCAACTCGAACTCCAGTCGGAGTGTAGAAATCGTGCTGTCCTTCCTCTCGCCCATAACGCCGACATCCACCCTTCGTCAGGCGATTCCGGCCTCGTACGTGACAGTCTTTGTCAAGGGAGATGTCGATGTCCACGTCTACATAGACGTCAATGGACAGTTTGTGAGTGGTGACCGTGGATCTCATATCCAATGGGCCCTCGAGCAGAAGAGCGAGAGGGGCTCCGCGAAGCTGAAGACCTTCCGCGTCAAAAGGAGTAACGAAGAGCTCTTCACCGAGAAATGGGATCGCGCCGAATGGGGCACGATGCATTTTACCGGTCCCTCGCATACTGCCCACGAAGCTGGTACTTCCGGCATCCTGCGACAGCGCTTCGCGAGAACGGGTACTTTGCAAAACTCCGTTGATGATGCCTTCCGTTCCATCATGGACGAGGAGCCCGTCTTTGCCTTCGTCAAGTCTTTCAATCTAAGCTCTGCCAGTCAGCAGTCTCACACGCAGCAGGACAGTGTTGTCTTCACAGTAGCTCACACCCAAGATCCCGTTACCCAGTTCGCCTCTAGTCGTGGCTTGACTTGGATGAGGCCTCTGTGGATGTCATACTTCTCCTCCGATGCCGAGCTGATCGACTTCCATTACGGCGACTTCGATCACGCCCGAGCACTGGCTGCCAACTACTCTCAGCAGGTGGCCCGAGATGCGTATGCGAGCGGAAGTGACAGCTACAAGGATATTGTCGAGTTGAGTGCTCGGCAGGTCATGGGCGCGACCAGTTTCAGCGGCACACCAGACAATCCGATCCTGTTCTTGAAGGAAATCAGCAGCAACGGGAACTGCCAGACTGTTGATGTGATTTTCCCTGCATTCCCATTCTTCTTGTATACGAATCCGAGATGGCTCGCCTACTTGTTGGAACCGCTCCTCGAGCACATGCTGAGTGGCCAGTACCCGAACGACTATACCATGCATGACCTCGGGACCCACTTCCCCAACATGACGGGACACCCAGATGGACGGGATGAATACATGCCGGTAAGTCTCCACCCAAGAGCATATCGTCGAAACGCACTTCCTGCGTCCGGAAGGTGGCACTCAACTGACAGATTTCAGGTTGAAGAATGCGGGGACATGCTGATCATGGGCCTAGCGCTGATGAATAGCTTGACGTACGGTTCTGCTGAGACAGCACAGTCGCCTTGGAGTGCGCTTGGGGAGCCGAAGAGCCAGGAGCAGCTGGAGATGCAAAGCGACCATGCCACGCCTTTTTCGCTGCCTTCCAAGCTGGAAACTCGGGAAGGCATCTTCGGTCTCGACGACCAATTCGGCGGAGTGACGTCCAGTCGCCAAGCGAAGAAGTGGCTCTCCCGGACTTATCGGTTGTGGAAGCAGTGGACGGGATACTTGGTGGACTATTCGCTGTACCCACACAATCAGTTGTGTACCGATGACTTTGCTGGCTGGCTCCCATTGATGACCAATCTCGCACTCAAGGGCATCATCGGCATCAAAGCGATGAGCGAGCTGGCCGAACTCAGCGGCGAGACCAGTGATGCCAAGTACTATCGTAACATCAGCGACGTGTATGTCAAAGAGTGGGAGAAGCAGGGGATGAGCCGGGACGGCGGTCGCGCCAAACTCGCGTACGATTGGTATGGCAGTTGGACGACCCTTTATTCTCTATACGCCGATGCCCTGTTGTGTTTCCATCCCAGCCCGGGGGCAACAGAGAGCTCCGTTGCCAGCTCGCGTGAGGGAGTGCAGGAACCTCTCATTCCTGGAGTTCGGGGCAAGGCGAACTTTATCCCCGACCGCATCTACCAGACTCAGTCGGACTGGTACGTTGTCGTCATGCAGAAGTACGGCTTACCACTGGATTCACGACATCTGTACACGAAGAGTGACTGGGAATTTCAAGCTGCGGCGGTGGCAAGCAAAAAGACGCGATCCCAAATTCTCGACAAGGTGGCCACATGGCTCAACGAGACAGCATCAGACCGACCATTTACTGATTTGTACAAGACTGAGGGCGATGGTGGCTTCCCCGGGCCGAATTTTTTCGCTCGACCGGTCGTGGGTAGCCACTTTGCGTTCTTGACACTTGAGCGAGCGTGCCAAGGCAACGGAGCGGCAGCGTTTGATTATCCATAGCTGCAGGATGCAGTGCGACATTGGAGAATGCGTGATGGCAGGTGTTGCACGGAGCTCCGCAGCCGTTGTAGCAGGTACTGCTGCTGCGAAGACGAGGGTGTTAGTTCGCTGGGTTGCAGCTCGGCTGCCTGACAAATTGCATATGGGTGGATGGCGGGAGGAGGTTCTCGGAGGGGTCGCTTATGTATGCTTCAAAGTCTTTTCCAACGAAACTGTGGTTGCCTGTGGTGTCATGACTCCATTGTTGTCGTGATGAGAATGTGGAACACCGATCCTATGCCTGTATGTTAGAGTGCCAGGGCGGTGGTTGGAGAGCTCGGGTACTGCCGCTGCCCCATTGGCCTCACATCGACGTCGCGGACTGGCAGCAGTGCACACCACGAGACATCGCGACACGCCCTCCGAACCACCATGTCCTCAGGCTTTGGGCTCGCTGGAGGTATGGTCCTCCCCCATCCTGCGCTTTTGACTCCCCCGTCGAACTCTTCTGGCTGACCGCGGCTTGGTCTGACAGGTCCCTCCCGCTGCTTCCCCTTCTGGCAAGAGGTTCTGGCGTGCTATGTCGTGAACACATCCGCCGAAGACGACTCGGGCAAGAAAAAGTGCCAGCCGGTCTTGGAGGATTACTACGAGTGCTTGCACCACCGCAAAGAGGTATGCGCGTTGACCCGACACAATGCCCTGCTTCTAACTCGACAATGGCAACAGGCAGTGAAGATCGCTGCGCTGCAAGCAGCATACCGCAAGCGTGAAGCCGCCACGGCGCGAGATGATGCCCCCAACGCCGGACAGATACGCAGTCTTGGGCTATTGGATGCGAGCAGGGAAGAGAGGAATGTGAAAGCGGCGTCATTACTTCCGGGCGCGGAGAGCAACCTGCCTGTGGGAGCGAAATGAAGACGCAGAGCGGAGGTACGCGAGATGCCCAAACAGAGAGACGTACATACCCACATCGGTCAATGTGAGCACAGCCATGGACTTGTATTCTGCGGGCTGGCACATGATGCTGGCACAGACTTGTGCCTGGTGCACCGCCACGCCGCCCCGGGAGAGCCACTACTCCTCATACTCCATCACGCATTCACGTCCTCTAGCAACCCTTCCTCCGTAAAACGAAACGCCGCCCAAGACCACTGCCGATTGCCACCCCTCTCCTCCACTATCTCCAGCACATGGACGGGCTGCTGGACTTGTATCTCCGTTGCTGCGCCGTCAAAGCTTCGGGGCACATATCTGGGGGACAACTGATGCAGGTAGAAATGCACATCCACCAGGAATCCCACACTATAGCCCACGGCTGGCTTGATCCTACACGACTTAAACCTGCTAAGGGTTTCGTCTTCGGAAACCAGCTTGAAGCCCGCGTGGCCCACGACGATAGTGCACAGATCGTGTTGCTGCGTGACCTCCGTTAGTAGGCGCAACAGTGATGTCAACAGCCATTGTCCTTGTGTGTAGTCGTTCTTGATGATGGTTGTCATGACGTGGAAGATGCTGTCCACGATGAGCAGTCTGCTGCGATCTGTGCTGCGGGATGATGTATTTGTCGTCTTCACTGGTGAACCATCCAAAATGTCATCTTCGTCTTCGCTGTCCTCGATCGTTGACTTGCGTGTCTTCGTTGCCTCACCTGGTTGCTGCTGCCTCTCACTACTAAGTTCATCGCGAAGTTCTGCAAAGGCTTCCATCATTCCAATCCGATCGAAGACTTTGCTGATCTTGAGCCGCTTGAGTGCGTCCATTGCAGTGTTTTGACTTGAAGAGAGGCAACTACGCATCGTGGTGTGCAGTCTTCGCACGTCAAAAGTGAGTGTACTATCAACAAACGTCGCTGTCGCCTCTGGAGAGCGCAGAAGATGCGCGGCGAGCAGCGCGCGCGAGAGGCCCCGAGCTCCATCTTCTGCTTTGGCGGTGATGCAGTGCACCTTGCCGTAATCGAGTCCGCCTCCAAACGCATCGTCCATGGCCTTATTCCCGGTCTGGAACTTTTCTCGACATGTCAGAGGTGTTTCAATTTCGTCGTCTGTGGAGGGGCTGGGCTGCCAGATGTCTGCGGCTATCGTGGGCACTTCGAATGAGTTCATGTCTGAACGATGTGCGTGTCGGTCATCTGCCAGCGACCCACTACGATCATGAGCGACGCGGTGCGGGCGAGTGCACGTTTGGGACTTGGAGTATCTTCAATGATGATGCACCTCCAACGTGACTGCTGCTTGCCTTCCGTCAATCCGCACAACTGTTGCGGCTGCTAAACACGCGTAGGTATTTCATGTCACGCCTGTCGTTCTCGAGGCTCCCTCGGCCGTTCGTGCGTTAGCATCGCATGTGTATAGCTGGAACACAAGTCTGGCCGATGCGATCAGCCTTCAGAGAATCACAAAGGCTTGTGGGCGTGAAGCTGGCAGCTGCTCGCTAACTTGTGGATTTACCATTTCAGGCCATCTTCACGCACCACAAGAATTCGGAAATCTGTTTGGAATGGAGGGATGGGAAAAGGCATCTGTGATTGACTATGGAACAACCCAGGCATCATCGAGCTTTCAGATCCCAATACTTCATCATCGCATTACCCAGATCATCTGCAAGAATTCCTAGAAGCACCATCTCAATGGGCAGGCTGCGCAAAGGTGAAAAGGTTGTGTGGTAGCTTGATACTGTACACAAAAGACTACTCATCATTGAAAGTGGGGCCAGCTGGCAAGGTCATGAATTTGAGTATAAATGACGGAGGCGGGTTAGGTATACTATACGCGACGAGGTCTCGCTACAAATGCATAGACAGGTAGCATGTCATGTGTAGATACCAAAAAAGAAGATTTGCTGCTACAACGTCATCTCTCATTGCAAAAGAGTGTTCTTGCGTGGCAATCATGTTGTTCCCAAAATTTGACGCTGCTGTTGAAACGAGAGATGCCGTCCATGGCGATGTACGCTGAGCATTATCAGACTGGGCGTTCTGATCGGTTCTCACCAACGTAACACTTCTGGACCAGTGCACTTGGCCTGCTGGGAAAATGATTACGTTGTCCGTGGTTTCCAGATCGAGATGCGTGAAAGAATGACGCAAATCAATTGCTCATCCACCGAGGTCAAAACAGAACGACAAAATGTCACGATGCGTCGAGGGTTGCAAAAAGCTGTTGAGGCTTAAAAATGTCGAGATACGATGCGTCGAGGGTTGCAAAGAGCTTTTCAGAGGTCCGCCTGGGGGTCTACTTATGCTGTCAGTCGTATTCAGGTGTGGGCGCCGCGTAAGAGATTGTGAACCTACCGAACCCAGAATCTCCTGATGTCGAAGAAGTCGTAGTCAGACGCCTTACCATTGGGCCAACGGACCAATTATGTCGAATCTGGCGGTATCATAAAATATGTACCTTGAAAGAGTGAAGCGATGCACAACTTGAGCAGCACACTTTCGAAAGACTCCATGCAGTCAACGTGTTTCTTCATGGCCAAGCACGATCGTGATCTGCGAAGCTATGTTATGTCTGTGCCACTATGCATAGAATGGTGGAAATGCGTCAAGAAATGCCTGGAGTCTTATCCTGCTCCTCCTCATCCTTGCTCAACGGCAGAAAACAGGACACAGAATCATTCCGCATCGCTGCTTCTGCAGCTGCCGCGGCCTCCTGTCTGGAGAAACGCCGGGCACTATCGTGCCACAAAGCTGTATACCGTATGCGAGCCCAATACTGACGAAGAGGAGTGTCCCAATCTGTTGGCAAGTCCCGAGCACGGATCCTGTCCGATTGTGTCGCCTCATACGACCTCCCGGCTAAACGACAGTGGTAGAACAGTGAGCGCCTGTCGCTGGAGACACTGCAGCCGACGACCTCGTTGATGAATGACGAGGGAGCAATGTGGTACTAGTACGGTTCTCCGGGCAGAGCTTGCGGGAGGACTTCCGGATAGCGAAGGAAATGCCTGCCCAAATGGTTGTTTATGTGATATTGCCAAAAAATGTTAATCGCCGCCAGCCATGCTGGGCTTTGTAGTACAGGATCAAGGCCCTCGACCCACTCCGGACTTTCTTGCTTCTGTCTTGTGATCTCGTATTCAATGGTGCGGTGATTATCCTTCACGAAGCGAATGTTGTGGACGGTTGGCACAGCGATCGTGTTTGCTACAGTGGCGGACTCTCCATCTGCCGTTTTCTCAAGCGTTGCTCTGCCGCCGTTTTCGGGCCTCTCGTGATCCTGCTCTTCGAGAACTGAATTGTTCGCGTCGGTCTCCGTGCTTCCATTGGGTTCCTGCGAGGGATTGTCTTGATCTATTTCGTGGTCATCCGCAGCTTTTTCCTGGCCTTCTTTCTGCATCTCTTGGAGCTCCTTCAAGTAAGTAGCAAACCCCTCATCTTCAGCATGGTTACTGCTGTCAATCTCACTGGAGCTCTTTCCCACGCGTTCCGAGTCCAGATCAGGCCGTTCATCCTCGTCTGGATAGCAATGAGATTGCGTCTGTCTGCAAAACTTCGAGCAATACCACGCCTTGCCGCACTGCTCGCAAGTGTAGCACCGGATGTCATGAGTGCCCTCGGATACACTGTCACATTCACAAGAATCTCCCACCAAGTCAGTGGTCTTTCCCTTCGCTGATGCAGAGTCTTTTGAGGCAGGAGGTGCAGGAGGGACACCTGTACCAAAGGCTACCTTCTGCCTGCCATACAAGTGCCTAACTTGTTTCATCGCAGCATACTTCCTGAGAGCATCATCTCCGCCCCAAGTACCGGTGTTGTCCCAGTAGAGATCCTTGTGGTGAGCTGGCATGGCCTTTGACTGCACCTCACTTTCAGTGCTGTATTTGACGAAGTCCTTGGCGGCCGACTGCTCATGGTCGTGCCAGATGCCATCATTGTAGCAAGGACGAGCGATGTAGTCTGGATCATAGCACCCACGTGCCTTCAGAGCTCGAGGATCGTCGATCGTGGCCGGCACATAAGCTGTCAGGCCTCTATTTGGGTTGTCAGGTGTCAGCGCGCGTAGTTCCTCGACAGGTGTCATAGCCCGCGAAGCAGTAGACATGTTTACGGGCGTAGAATTGCTGCGGGGCCTCAATGCCCGCGATGTATTTGCTGCCTCGGCGCTCTGGCCTTGCGGTGAGGACCACGGCTCAGACAGGCTCACAAAAGAGTAGTCGGGAAGGCTACCGCCTTCCTGTTGACGCAGCTTTATCACGATGCCGTAGTCAAGACTGGGCTTGCCCGGGCGTCTTTGATCAATGCCTGGTTGTATCGCTTTGTTGAGCACATCCAGAATTTCTGCCAAGTCATCGAGTCGCTTGTCCAACTCTTTGACCGGACCAGATCTCTTTTCCGCATCTCTGCAAGCCCGGTAATGTGTTTGTGCTTCGATGTAGTGATCGAAGGCGTAGGAATATACACCACGCCGGTCGTAGTCGAGCGCCATCGCAAACATTTGAGATGCCCATTGATAGCCGTCTGACAGTGTCGGTTGCGATCTCTGCATGGCTGCCTCCAGAGCAGCTGCACCACGCCGAAGCGAACTGGCCATCACGTATGGGCTGCACGGCATGGCCGTGGCTGGCCGCGGTCGGCTTGTGGAACCTTCAACGGTGTGACGCCGCCCATAAACAGAGTACGCTGGCTGGTGCTGATCTGCTTGTGGTACACCCTGATGCTGACTTTCGATGCTAGACACCGCAGTGTCCTCTCCAGTCGAGGCCGAATGAGGCCATGACGCGTTGACGTGATGGGTTGACGGGGCGCTCTCGCCAGCCTGAGGCCTCGAATCCTCAGCTACGCGTCGACTATCGTTGTCGACGATGAAAGCTCTAGGGCGGTGTGCTTCTCCCTCGGATAGATCGACCGTCTTTGCGAGTACCGGCGTAATTGGAGCCAGCCTAGGCGTTGCAGGAGGCTGCGTCCTACTGTCACTCTCTCCCAGTGCCATCTTCCTCAAGCACCGGCCTTAAAGATCCCTCGCTCTCTGACGCCTTCTGCAATGAGTTGTGCCAGCAACTAGGCATAGGGCAAAGCATGCACAGTGAGAGTTGCAAGGTAACGAGGTCAAAGCTGTTGAGATGTTGCGCTGGAAGTAAAGACGAAGAGAACCCAGCTCTGAACTACGGAAGGTGGAAGTGAGAAGATTGGTACCAGTTCCTGCCCGGTCGTCTAGCTTAACTTATCTTGTCTCTCCATCGATCGAAAACGCCCTGTCCCTGGAAGTTTGATTCCTCCTTCTGCCAAGTGGTTCTTTCCATGTGCCGTCGGGCGTTCCATGCACGGACGAATTTCCATATTTCGGTATCTGCCAGATTCCACGCTTCTATCGTCCGCTTGTTTACCGCAGCCGATCCGCCACCATCCTTTTCCCCACTCTGCAGCTGCAATTTGCACGACTCCAAAAGCGTAGCTTCCCGTCGCAAATCCTCCTCCGAGGGGATCGGCCCATCCCCGTACTCCGGTTTAGGCGCAGGTGGTCGTCTCTCAGGCCCCGGGACAGGCGTCTCGCTCTTGCCGTCCGCAAGCGGCTCTCGAGGCAATTGAAAGCCGAAAATCCAATCCAGCTCGTCTCGGTCGGCTTCATTGTCTTTCAAAGGCGGATCCTCAGCCGGCAGCCACAGAGTACGAAAGCTGCCAAGCTCAGAGGCAACAGTGTCCTTCATAGCTGGTAAGCGAGCAAACGAAGAGATGCCGGTACCCAAGACCAGCTTTGTTGCAGCTAAGATCCAAACGTCTCTCGCCGTAGAACGCCTGATTGAAGAGACGTTCCAATTATCGTTTTGCTTGACGAGAGTCTGTGTGGTCAACGGATGCGGAACGGTTCCGATCTGAAACAGATCACTGTCATTTCGAAAGTAGACAGATGCCGTTATTGGCACATTGTTGGAAACGCATGGTCTGCAGCGAGGCCGATTGGGGGGACAAGAAGCTGGTATTGGAGAATCGACACACTGCGACAGGTTCCGCGCAATGTCGATGGCTGGCTCGACCAGGGCAGAGGTGTGCTCCGGCAGAGGCTTCACCACAGCAATACCCCGGGAGAAGATGTTCTGCCAGGTCAAATGCAGATGGCTGTTGATCAAGATGGGCAACATGGAAAACCCATCGCCAACAGTCTTGGCGTCATTTAGCTTCTCTGCAATCACGTCGTATTTTGTGGTGATGGTTGTGTTGCTGTAGAACGCGATGCCATCGTGTTTGGGATCTACCGTCATCATGTCATCCGGGAGCGCCTCGTGCATGAACTTAACACGTTCAATTGCGGACGAGCGAAGGGCCTCCTTGAGAGCAGCGTCAATCTGCTCTGCACTGCCTACGAACAAGCCATTCTCTAAGCCCTCGTAACGGGTCAGCATTGGGTATTCTCCGCGTCGCAGGAACGTTAGTAACGGGTCGTCGTAGGAAGCCATCGGCAGCGCCATGAAGTTCGACAAGATGCCGCCTCTCATGCTGCTCCACGCGAGCCATCTCATGATTTCCTGCTCAAAAAACTTTTGCAGCTTCAATCCTTGCACGTTGCGGAATAGTGGATTGTGCATGGCATCTGATCTGCTGAGTACGACGGGGCGGAAGCCCTTTGCCCACCAAGCTTTCCGCCATATTTGCAAAAGCTGTTGCTCGGCCTTTTTCCTCTTGTCGTCTGACTCGCGCTTGTCGTAATATGTGTAGATTGGCGGACGATCCTGCAGTGGAGGCAGCACGGCACGCTGTTCGTCGTAGACTATGCTGCTGCTGAAAGGATTCTTCCACTTCCAATCGCTGTACCACCTCGTCGCGCCGCTACTGCTGTTAGCTTGCTCGGGTGGAGGGGTGTGGGCGGGAGTTCCCAGCAGCGGGATGTGGTCGACGATGTGCTGGGAGCCTGCCACAGCCTTGTGCACACCCTCCTCCAGCTTCGGGCCGTAGGGCAACTTTTGCACCAAATGGTCATAATCGTCCGCGTTGGAGTTGCCCAGATACACGATGCTGAGCACGAGTATCACGGCGAGCGACACGACGACCTGCAGTCGTCGAGGCAGGAAGGAGCATGGGTTCCGAGGCGCCATGGTGGATGGGCAGCGGACGAGATGGCAGCGCTGACCATCAGCGGGGGCGGCGGATTAGGCGGGCATTCGAAGAGATGAGGCGGACAATCAACGGGATAGACGCGATCCTATGCTTGGCCGGAACGGACAGATATTTGCTCGAGGTTCCGCTTCAACTCGATGACGAAAGCTAGGAACGTGCAGTGTAACTAGAGCGCGGTTGGCGACCAGTGGCTGTGGCGGAGGTGGTGACGGCGGCGGAATGGCGGCGGTTGGGAAGGGGGGAGGTGCATGGGATGCACACATGGTGCTACGCACATACATACATACGCGTACTGGAATAGTTCTGCCCTGCGTCACCCCTGCTCTCCACTGCATCGCAGCATGCGGCTTGGCGCAGCCCGTGACGCCCT
>ANSM01000364.1:0-15143 GCA_000347735.1 Cercospora canescens BHU | reverse complement strand
GAAAGCGGGGGTTACGTAGTGACAAGTTGGCCACTTTGGCACTCCGTCGTCGGCTGCGGCGGACATGCGACTCTCACATGCAGCACGACGACAGGGAATCTGCGGATGCCTAACCCTCTGACGACGCTGCTCTAAAACCCAACCTGCTCCACTCTTGCACCTTCACCAAACCTGGCTTCCGCGCCCTTCACGGTCTATTCGTCCTCGAGACCGCAAAACCGCCAGGACGCCCGCCCCTCCGCCGCGAACATGTATTCGCAAGCGTCTCGCAATGTAGACCTTACTAAGACCGAGACAGAGCTCACCACACACATCCGCAAGGCCACGTCGATCGAGGAGACCGCTCCGAAACGCAAACATGTGCGCGCCTGCATTGTCTACACCTGGGACCACAAGAACTCGCAGTCATTCTGGAACGGCGTGAAAGTCCAGCCCATCCAGGCCGACGAGATTCAGACCTTCAAGGCGCTGTACACGGTGCACAAGGTGCTACAAGAAGGACACCCTGTCGCGCTCAAAGAAGCTCAGCAGCATGTCGGGTGGCTGGAAGGCCTCTCCCGGGGCATGGGCGGGGATGGTTTGCGCGGCTATGCGCCCTTGATCCAAGAATATATCTTCTTCTTGGTATCCAAGTTGAAGTTCCACAGAGACCATCCCGAGTTCAACGGCCTGTTTGAGTACGAGGAGTACATCTCGCTCAAGTCGATCAATGACCCAAACGAGGGTGCGTGTGCTCGAGCATGACCGTGTGCTCCAGAATACTGACAGACGTGAAGGCTACGAGACCATTTCCGAGCTCATGACCTTGCAGGATCAGATCGACAGCTTTCAGAAGCTGATCTTCGCCCACTTCCGCGGTGGTAGCAACAATGAGTGCAGGATAGCAGCGCTGGTTCCGCTCGTCCAGGAAAGTTATGGCATTTACAAGTTCATTACGAGCATGCTGCGTGCTATGCACACGGCGCTGGGAGGTACGTGTGAAGCTTTCCGCAAATCTTGCGAGCGTCGGACTGCTGCATGTGCCGAATCGCGCGCCCTCCTCTGACAGCTCGAGCACAGCTAACCACACTTCTAGACGACGAGGCATTGAGTCCGCTCCGTGGGAGATACGATGCCCAGCACTACCGCCTCGTCCGTTTCTACTACGAATGCTCCAACCTCCGCTATCTGACATCTCTCATCACGATCCCCAAGCTACCGCAGGACCCGCCGAACACGCTCTCAGAAGACGAGAATGCGCCCGCTTTGCCAATGCGACCTCGGAACGAGCCTGCGACGAAGCCGAAAACGCCCCCGCCGACTACGACGGATCCGGAGCCGATCAGTGAGTTCTGGAAGAATGAACAGGCGCGACAACAAGAAGAGTATGAGGCGGAGCAGCGACGATTGCAGGCACAGTGGGATGAGGCTCAGCGTCAACAGCAATTGGCTGCGCAGCAAGCCCAACGCGACTTTGAAGAGCAGCAACGTTTACAAGCAGAGCAACAAAGACTAGCCCTCGAGGCTCTGCAACGCGATCAGTTCAACCAGCAAACGCAAGGGCGTATGGCCGAGCTTGAACAAGAGAATTTGCGGGCACGTGCACAGTACGAGCGCGATCAACTTATGTTAGAACAGTATGATCGCAGAATGAAGGCATTGGAGCAGGAAATCGAGCAATTAAAAACAAACTTCCGCGATCAGAACCAGAGCAAGGAGGACCAGATTCGAGCTCTCCAGGAGCAAATCAACACATGGCGATCCAAGTACGAAGCACTAGCGAAGCTGTACTCACAATTACGACACGAGCATCTGGAACTGCTCAAGAAATTCAAGGGTGTGCAACTCAAGGCTTCGTCAGCTCAAGAGGCCATTGATCAGAGAGAGAAGCTTCAGCGTGAGCTCAAGACGAAGAATCTCGAATTGGCGGACATGATTCGTGAGCGCGACCGAGCGTTGCACGACAAGGATAGGACAACCGGCGGCCATCGTGAAGAGCTGGAGAAGCTCAAGCGTGAATTGCGCATGGCACTTGATCGAGCCGAGAACGCAGATCGTGCCAAGGGCAGCGAGCTTTCTGCAATGCTGTCCCGGCACAATCGCGAAATCGCTGACCTGGAGGAAGCGCTTCGCAACAAGACCAGAGCTCTGGATGACATGCAGATGAAGCTAGGCGAAGGTAGCTCGGATCTGGAACGTCAACTTCGCGAAAAGGAAGAGGAACTGGAGATCTACAAGTCTGGCATGGATCAAACATTGCTCGAGCTCAACGAGCTACGCAACGGAAATGGCGTGACTGACAAGGCGATGGATGAACAAATTGATATCATGCTCCTTGAGAACATCAAGAAGATCAACGAGCTCATCGACTCGGTACTCCAGTCCGCCGTGCAACGTGTCGACGATGCCCTTTACGAGCTGGACAGCTCCATGATTGCCGGAAACCAGAACGCCAGCGGTCCTTTCGTGCTGTCCACGGTCGAGAATGCACAGACCTACGCGATTGAATTCAGCACCTCTTTCAATAACTTTATTGCAGACGGACCGTCAGGCAGCGAACATGCGGAGGTGATCAAAAACGCCAACAAGCTTGCAAACGCCATTGCCGATGTGCTTTCCAATACGAAGGGTTTGACCCGCTTCGCAAGTGATGAGAAAAAAAGCGACCAACTCATGAATGGTGCTAGGAATTCAGCCAACAAGACCATTGCCTTCTTGCGAGGCATCATGTCGTATCGATTGGACGGGTTGGACGACCTGCAGAAGACGGATGTGGTCATCAACAAGAACAACGATGTGCAGCTTGCGCTTAGGCAACTGAGCAAGGTTGCAGATGCTTTCGCGCCAAAGTCGAACATTACCGGCCAAGGCGACATTGGCGAGTTTGTCGACAACGAGATGACGAAGGCGGCTCAAGCCATCGATGCTGCCGCTGAGCGCCTTGGAAAGCTCATGAACAAGTCTCGCGATGGCTACTCGACCTACGAGCTGAAGATTCACGATGCCATTCTTGCCGCAGCAGTCGCCGTCACCAATGCGATCGCCCAACTCATCAAGGCTGCTACCGCCTCGCAGCAAGAAATCGTCAATCAAGGACGTGGCTCAAGCATGACCAAGTCGCAATACTACAAGAAGAACAATCGCTGGACGGAGGGTCTCATCTCTGCTGCTAAGGCAGTCGCTTCATCGACTAACATGCTCATCGAGACGGCGGATGGAGTGATCACTGGCAGAAACAGTCCCGAGCAGCTAATCGTCGCTTCCAATGATGTGGCGGCATCGACAGCACAGCTCGTCGCGTCTTCACGTGTCAAGGCGTCGTTCATGTCAAAGACCCAAGAACGCCTCGAAGAGTGCAGCAAGGCTGTCACAAGCGCGTGTCGCAGCCTTGTCAAGCAAGTCCAGGCCATCATCGAGAGCAACAACGGCGGCGATGATCTGGAAGATTACAGCAAGCTCAGCGGCCACGACTTCAAGAAGAGACACATGGAGCAACAGGTAAGCTGTGAGACAGGTTGCGAAAGATACACGTTTGCTGACGACATTTCCAGGTCGAAATCCTCAAGCTTGAGAACGAACTTTCCGCCGCGAGACACCGACTTGGCGAGATGCGGAAGCTTGCTTATCAGGAGGACGAGGAAGAATAGCTCATTCGTTGAGCGAGGTTGTAAATTGGCTTCTCTGTCATTATATACTGCGTATACCCTTGGAGCGGATAGGCTCGCTTTCGGAAGGACCTCTTTTCTTGGCTGGCTTTATCGGTACTTGTGCATGGTTTTGGGTTGCTCCACGTACCTCAAACTGGCCGAAGAACACCTGGAAACCTACCCTGCGAGAAACTACGCTGGCAAGTGCGGATCGGCAGCTGAAGTCTCGCTCGTAAGCAAACGTCTTGTTCACTTGAATTACGATGTGCAGTGAGCAAAATAAACGAAATCGGGCCATCCAAGTCTGGAAAGCCACCAGGACTGGCTTTGTGTAGCGATTGCAGGATTCAGACAACCCGTCCATGCTTTCCCTCCTGCTCTCGACGACCTCTGTGCGCCTCAACTTGATAGTCGAGAGCTGGCCCACGACTTCACACTTTCTGACCAGGACTGGCCTATTGCAGAATTGCTCAGCGACATCGAAATCCGACTACTCGCATTACTCATGATTGTGTGACCACATCCATTATCGAGGTGCGGCCGGTTCATTGCTAGCATTGGCGTGTGGCGACGGCCACCATGGTACCGGATTGCGTACATCGTGACGCAACACCGTCGCTATAGGCGCTTCTCTCGGTCAATGGACCACTTGGCAACATCAAAGGTCAAGCGCACAAAGAGCGGGCCCCCCTTAAGACCAAGTGGTCGTTTCGGCGCAAGTCCTTTCAAGATTGATGAATTGCCGAGAACGTTCCACTCTAACTCCGACCAGGATACACTTCCACCTTAAATCGCGTTAAGCCGGACATCAGGGGCGCCATCAAGTGCTCATATCCACCTTATGACTACCGATCTGGCCCCTTTACCATTGTTTTGTATGAAGGAGGGCGTAGGTCCGATTCTCGTGCAATGGAGAAAAGGCGCTCGTGTCCGAACTGTCGTGGCAGCTGACTAGGAGGAGCTTGAAGAGCGTTTGGTCAAGCAACTGCAGCAGCCCACGACCAGGTGCATTATGCTAGATGACAAGACCATTGTCATGAGCAAGGAAATTGTTGACTTTGTCAAGGAGGTGCGTTACTAACTGATCTGGTAAATACACAAAGCCACTCATGAGAACTGAACTGATTCTCCATTCAAGATCCAATCGTGGAGTCTCAGCGCACGGAATTCATTTGCTAGAGCAAAATGCGAGCTCGGCTCATGCGTTTGTACTGTCGGACACCAGGGGAATATCGTCCAGCTTCAGCTCTCTTCGGCCGAAGCCCACGTCAAAAGGCTTGGACATACCACACCCTGCTCTTGGCCCTGTTTGTACACGTACAAAGTACACTACTCGCAGCAAGCTTCCAGGCTTGGCTCCAGTTACTTTTACCGCAGGAGCGAGAGAGCATTGCATGACTCGAGCTCAGCTCCCCCCTACCCATCCAGACCTAGTCTCTCTTCCATGCACGCAGTCTGCACACAGCCACCACACCATTTTCCTCTTCTCTCTCTTTGCCGCTCGTCGCGAGGCGAGGAGAGGCGACGCAATTGTTCGTATTCAGAATTGAGGATTCATGCAAGCTGAAGAAAGTGGAGAGTGGAGTCCCCTCAAGCAATGTAGGGCTTTGGCTTGGCGATATCGTACTCTTCGTGGACTCCATTTCGGAGCCGGAGTGTAGCCTGCGGAGACTTGTTTGGTGGAGTTGGAAGATCTTTCGGGACGGTTCGGTGCGAATTGCAGCTGGAACAAGGAATACAACAGCGAGAGCAATCAACGATGCTCGTCCGTCCACGGGATGGGCCGGGCTACATCGGCTACGTCGGAGACATCGGGCGGTTTTCAAGCTGCTTTCCGTATCTTCTTACGTCTGCGTTGGAGATAGTTGCATGTTGTCATCGGTGGCGATTGCGCATATATCCAATCCACAGATCGAGCCCGCCTGAACACGCAATCCCGGCAAGCAGCTGCTTGTTGCACTCATACTCTCTCAAGATAAAATCGCATAGCCTCAGTGGATATCACACCACGAACCACATGCGCAAAGCTGCGCCCTTCCAGCTCGGGTTGCTATCACCGCATACTGCACCCAGCCGAGAGAGCTGACCCATGTTGCGTGGCACAACACACGTACAAGGCAAGGCCGCGCGGCGGAGAGACGAGAACGTGTCTCCGACCTCAATACAACCAGCCGCCGCTGTCGCAGGATCACCTGTGCAGATGTACAAGGATACACAAGGAACTCTAGGCAGCAAAGTCAGCAAGCAGACCTGCTAAGTCATCGATCCTACGACGCACCGTAGGATCCAACTTGCAGATAAGGGCGGCGTAACGCCCGCAGTGCAGCCCGCAGACCAATCGTCACAGCGGAAGCGGCTGGCGAGATGTGGCTTACAGGGGCATTCACACGAAATGCGCGACCCCACCAACAGCACGTAGGAGGTACTCATGGATCGGTACACACGAAGGTCCTCTACCGAGCCTGTAGCCTGCATATCAAACTTCTCCACTGCTCATGCAGGGTTATGCACGTTGGGCACACGTCTTTCCATTTCTTCTGCGGAAGCAAGCTCTGCGGTGTTGGATTTGGAGCTACTTTGGCCAATGGGACCAGAATTCTGCGCTCTCGGTTTCATGTTGCCGGTGCACGAGGGTGTGATTTTACAACGTGGCTGTCATGCAGCCCTGTGAATCTGGGTCGGAGCTGCAAGCCACATTGTTCACCCGCAGCGTAGCTTTTGCCGTTGTAGGCTCAAGGTATAGAGAAATGGACGGCGTTCTCTGCTGTGTGCGAGGGGGTGATGAGTGCCAAAATGACGGCAGTGAAGGATTTCAATAATCGGGATGGTGAAGTATGGATGTGGAGTCAAAGTCGACTCTCGATAGAAAGCAAGCGATGAGAGGATTCTGAGCTTGTAGCTTGCCATGATCTCCTCTCTACGTTGCGGTACTAAATGACAGACAGCCGGGCTTGTAGACTCCCTTTCGACCCTAACACCCGGCTTGCCAAAAAAAAAAGCATGAATACCCGGCCTCTTGAGTGTTGGCAGAAGGAATCTCCCGAAGATCCGACTCTAGAGTTCGTGTTGATTGAATCTACTCGCAACATGCTTAGCATCCTTACAGTTGCGTGGCTCCGTATGTAGGGACAACAGGAAAGTGATCAGGGCTGGTCTGCGTCCCTCTTCGCTAGACAAACAACGGCAACTCAGGCCAACGTTGCAATGACGGACGAGGTATCCGCTCGATGTTCGTTCAAATTCTTACAGCTTTGTTCTGAAATTGCTTGTCTATGGTTCCGTTAGATCCGTCATTAGTATCTGCACATGAGTTTCCTGTCATGAGTCCGTGCCCTTGCTGAGCCCATCCGCCTGGCAATCTGCATGGTAATCCTCCACTTTCGTCAAGGTGATTGCTGAAGTGTCGCAACTTCGCTCGCGCTCTCCAACTCTCTTCTGCTACGCGAAGCTGAACCCACTTCGTGACAGCGATCACATACGGTCATCCGCTCCACCTCTCCCGACCTCCTCGATTACTCCCCGCACCTCATCCTCGTCAAACATGGGTCCTGTTCCATCACATCGTGCCATCTTTTTCAATCGCTCGCACACTTCGCCGATATCCACTGACCCTAATCGATACAATGGATGTGACTGTAATAGATCCCACGTTGCGCTGGCCGAGATCAAATTTGTTTCACTAGATGGGGTCGCTTCAGCACTCGGGGAGGATGGCTCTGTAGATAAGAGCCCATTCGCAAGTCGCGTGGCATTGATGCGCAGATCATCGGATGAACGCGATGCCTTTGATCCACGAGAAGCAGGTAGCAAGCTAGGATCGTCCACGAAACCAGGAGGGTGATGTCGCGTGGGTGAATTTGAAGCTGTCGCTCTGAGGATCTCATTCTCGGTCTGCACACGTTGTAGAAGCAGTTTTAGGCGCTCGTTATCGGACTGTAATGATGAAGTCGTAGTGGTGAGGTGGTTGAGTTTAGCTTCCAGATCTCTGACATGTCGTTCTTTGCGTTCTCTGAATGCCCGCTGGCTGGAGAAAAGGTCAGCTTCACGGTGCCAAAATGGCTGATGTGTCTCCAGAGTCTTACGCTGCGCGATTCTGTGCTTTTCGTCGTGATTGTGCAGGCGTAAGATTCTCCTTTTCTTCACTACTATTCCTCCTGCTACGATCCTGATCCATTTCTACAGCAATTGCACTGTCCATAGACCCAGTTGCGAACGTCGACATATGTTGAGGAGGGGGCGAAACAGATCCAGCATGTGGCATTTGAGGAGACATGGCAGAGGTGATCGAATTTTCAAAAGCATTGAAGTTGTATGCTCCGAGAGCGATAGCACCCGCATCTAAAGCATCAAAACTCTAGACGGAGCCACCGTCAGTTGTGAAGTTTTGATCCTGGCAATCTAATCACTCACAGTTGCCGCTGCAAGTCCATCATTCGAGAGGATGCCACTATCTGTCCCATATGCCATGTATTGATACTGCTGCGACGGATGGGAGTAGAAATTATAGTCCATGGTCTCCATCCTAAGCTAGGATCGAAGTCTATGCCTATGGTCTTGTTTCGTTCGAATGTTCTGGGTGAGTTCTGATGCCAAAAGTGAGGATGACGATCCAGAGCCGGGCCAAGCAGCAATATACGAGCGGAGCTGAGGTCCATGTGGTATGATGCTCGGCACAAAGGACAAAGGACCCGAGTCAGAAGTGGCTAGCCAGAAATGTCCATATGCACATGCTGCAGATCACGAGGAGCTAGAGCAACCACAGGCACGGGCGGGTCTGACGGGGCCACATTGCTGTTGCATATGGCACACTTCACACCTTTGATCCTTCGGCCTGCGAGGGATGGAAGAAGTATAGCGCTTCGCAAGCCTGCAATTGCGTGCAACAACAAGCTATGCTTGAGGGGTATGGATATGCGCAAATGTTATGATTGATCAAGCAAGCGAGTGAAGAACTAGTGCTCGGCACAACACGCAAGTCTGCGCGACAAGCCGTCGGGGCCGGTTTCGCATTCTCGAGAAATTCGTCTCCCAGCTACCGAGCTCTCCGATGTCGTATCGTGGCGTTCCAGCCTTATCGCGCACAGTCCGGCAACCGCTGAGTCCATTGCGGACAGTGCGGAATTGTTCTGTCGCACAGCCTCCGTGAAGCCACAACTTCGTCTCACGGAGCTTGCTGACTGTCCGCAATGTAGCATCGAGCTCGCTCTGAGATATCTGAGCTGTGACTGCCATGACGTTCGATACAGGCTGGTGAATGAAGCTGGTTGGCCGCTTCAGCTCGCTGTGCATTGCCGCGACTTCGCAGGACACGATCCTTGTCGCTGAATCCTAACCGCTCACATTCTCGGACACAGTCCGGTCCGCTCGGTGGTGAGGCTGTGCGACATCGCCACGAAGACCGCATCACAAAGTGGAGGGATCCGGACGACTTACAACGTGGCGTTCGTTAGTGGAGTCAGCGGCGGTGACCAGAATATAGCGATATGAGAGCCGTGGATGTGCTGTCAGCCAGCTGCATGCACAGTGTAGGGTTCTGACAAGGGTAGACGGTCGTTCCAGAAGGATGGAAGTCGTCGTACGTTGAACAAGCGCGCCAATGGAAGTGGCGTGGATAGACACGACAGGTTGCCTCGCAATCTCGTCGCACAGATAATAGATCGCCATAGGGCTGGTTAATCATCAAAACGTCGAAGATGACTGTCGAGGACAAGGCTTTGCCAAGAGCACATGAGGCTTGCAGTCCAAGTCGCTCCACTAGAAACTCACCTCGACTCGCAGTGATTGCATTGATCAATGGAATCCGCAGGAGCTGCAGTGTGTTGTATTGGAGCACTCAGCCGCACTCAATGTTTCCAGGAGCGAGACGCAGTGCCGTGCCCGTAGGTCCTCGAAGCAATGAAACTTGCCTGCGGTGTAAGCGATGCAGTCCTGCGGACGTCTCAGTCGCTTCGGCCTGAGCTTTTGCGCAATACGATCTGGGGACTGCGCTGTCGCTATTGATCGTCGCTGGCCGCATCGTCGGTCGATGCGCACATGACGGACGATACCGATCTCTCTGTATCGATTGGGAAGGTGGTCATCTGTTCGTACTGCTCGCTGAACACATTGACTTTCGGTGGGAAGAGCGTTGCTATTGTTACATGCTAGGGCACGGTCGGCCGGGGCAACAGTGTGTGTCGCTCAAATGCAGTGAAGGCACATCCACGCTTAGATCGGGTAAAGAGTCGGTGAGGCGGGGAACTGTAATGCAACACATGCACGTGGCATCCTCGATCATTCGCTGACAATCGAAGCATTCATGTTGCACGCAGCTGAGAGCTCCGCTGTGGGCATGCAAGCGGTAGGGCAGCTGCAGCCCTGCATCTGGTGCACCAGTCTTGGGCGACTGCAATGTGAGCAGGCTGCGTTGATGTCAGCAATGGGCTTGCCGGGAGCCAAAGAGAATGGCAGAACCTGACTAGTTCCGCAGCCCGAGGTCGCTGTCTGAACTAGACGAATTCATCATGTTGGGAAATGGCCGGGCCGAACAAATGCTGAGTTGCAGCCGATTCACAGCTGCTTGGTTGACAGGCGCATGCACATGGGGACAAGCTTGTTGAGCCCAGTGGGCAGTCAGCGGCGACTTCTGGCATCAACAGCTTCTCTCAGTCCCGTGAGCCCAACCCAGACAGCCTCTTCAGTTCTGATCGTTCTCGAGCCTTGATTGGGGACTAGGTTAATCCACAAATCAAAGACGTCTTGGGCCTGACGAACACCAGCAGACTGCAATTCGTGGTCGGCCTGAAGCGCCGCCTCTAAACCGGAAACTCCGCCGAAAACCACGATAAGGTGCTCCCAAGTCGGCTCCACATAAGCAGGCGATTGCTTGTCGAGAATGGATTTGAGTGGGCTCCCTCGCTCGCTAGTTCCAATGCTTAGATCATATCCTCCGTCGAAAGGGCATTCGGTAAAGATGGCACTGAGAGAGGAGGCCTGTCGGACGCTGTAGCCCCAGTAATAGCCCGCTTCTTCTCGAGGTGTTTCTGGCGCCACAGCCTGACCCGATATCGTGTAGCCATCAGGCGAGCTGTCACCGAGCTTGACAGTCACCCTCGTATTGGGCTCAATCGTGGCAGGAATCACGACTCGCTGGGCAAGGCCACAATCAACGAGAGTCTGCTGATTCTTTCCTTTAGCTGATGGGAGGGTAATGCCTTCTCGATACTCGCACCATTCTTCGCTTCTGAGATGATGAGGCATGTCCAAACTTGGCAGAGCTCCAGCAGTGCGGAGATCCGGATGCATTGGGAAGAGGGCTTTTCGCAGATTGGGCGGCGTTTCCAGGTAAGTCAATACATGATACAGGAAGAAGTTGGGATCTGCAAATGCAGTGTATCCTCCCTGCTCCGGAGCTCGAATTTCAGCTTGACCGTCATCAAAGATAACGATTTCGTCAACGCAGAAGACGGCGCATGCGCGAGCGATTTGGCCCACAAGACTTGTCTTTTGGTCGTGAGTGAGGGCACTGTCGCGTTGCGTCAGTTGTGATGGGACGCGAAATATATGGTCGGAGCAGTAGAGCAGGGCGACCAGGATACAAATATGCGATCTCACGTACTTCGCGATAATACTGCCCGGAAGCGCCAGACTGAGTGTAAAAGTCCTGCTGCCAGCAGGCTTGAAGACCGCCGACGGCCGAGAGGTATCAGGCCCTGAGTCGAGAGCCTCGCCGACCTTGCGCTTCTGTCCCAGATCAGCTCAGCCTCACATGAGGGAAGGGAAACTAAGTACCTTCGACTTATGAGCAGGCATTCTCGTGGCTGCGAAAAGACAACGTGAAGTTAAGGTCGGGCGAAGGAAAGGTGCGAACAATTTTGGTGCAACATAATTGATGGCACGCTAATCAATCTTGATGCATGCACCGGGCGGCAGCGAATACCAACCAAGAATTGCGCTGGACTTGCCAGAATGAATGCGCAGTCGTATGAGAAACAATTGCCGGCCGAAGCGGTAGAAGATATTCCAGCTTCTGCAGAGTCGCTTCGCCGAGGGCTTTACAAATCAATCAGCACCGGACATAAGCGATGGAAACCTCAGTGCATAAGCAACCCCAAAGGTCAGATATTATAGGACTCTACATGATGAAGCTCAAGCTCTCCGGTGTCCATACAAGATCTCATCAACTTGCGTGTGTCGGGTTACAGCTGAAAAGAAAGTAGCGCTCGAAACTGCCTCCAAGCGGCCCTCACTGTACAGATCATACAGCTTGGCAATACTTCGACCGACAGGCGGCAAAGACTCCTGCCAATCCTCCCACTGCCACTCAACCGTCTTCACTTCGTCGCTATCGTGGAAATGGACCTCGATCGGGATCGGAGACTTGCTTGAGCTGGCTTGCAGGAAAGGCCCTCTTTCGCTGGAGACGCGAATCTCGCCTTTCTCGCAATTGATGGTCCAGACTAAAGGCATCGTGCCTGGGAAAGGTGGACCGAGACGAAAATTCACTGTCTTTGAAACAAGTCAGCATGGTCAGGAAAAATTTGGCCTGCCATAGGGTAAAGCCCACCAAAGTAGCACCTTCTTGCACAATGCTCGACCTACGCAACGTGCCATGTAGAGCAAGCAGGTCTGGAACGTCAGTAGTGTACAGACGCTTCTTCCCAGCTTCTGGGTCATCGATTGTCTTCTCAGGGCGCTGAATTTGCGTGAGAGCGCTGCTGCTTTCCAACTCTCCCAAAACAGAGTGGATGTAGTCGATGGTGTGCCCAACAGCAATCGTGATCGGATTCCCACCGAATTTCTTGTCCAGGAAATATGCTAATCCTTCCGAGATGGCATCTCTTCGGGCCAAAAGAGTGTAGGCCTGTACAGAACTGCTCAAGACTTTGCCAAGCTCTCCTTGCTCGAGGATGTCTCGCAGTTTGAGTACTGTTGGAGCGACTCGCCCTTGCAATCCGATTATTGTCTTCGAACCGCTTTGCTGAGCAAGTTCGGCCAGTTCGCTGGCTCTTGTGGCATTTTCCGCCAATGGCCATTCGACAAAGACGTTCTTGCCAGCTTCGATGCTGGGTCGAATCGTATCGTAATGCACGTCGACACGGGTCGTACAGAGCACGAGATCAATGTCAGGGTCTGCCGCTAGCTCTGCTGGTGAGCCATACGCCTTGGTCGTAGAAGGAAGCTTGTAGTGCTCTATCGCATGCTGCGCAGCTTCTCTGCGGGAATTAAGAAGTGCAACGATAGCATACTTGGCACGACCGCGATCTGAGAGCAGACATGGGAGGTGGGCATTGCTACATGTCGTCAACAGAAAAAGACTCCGGGGTTTTCAGAAGTACTTGCCTTGCCCACGAAGTCTTCGCAGACTGCGACAGTCCTATAAGTGCAACTCTGATGGGTGCCATGATATTGCAATGATAGTCTGATCAATTACAGAATGCACTCAGCGGTCCAACGAATACTTATTTTATGTTCTACATTTGTCAGCGTTGATCTCAGATGAAGAAACCATCGCTGTGCTTCCAGATCCGCGGCAGCTGCGTCCATAGACCTCTGCTGAGAAAGCAACTCGTCACTTGGAGTTCTCTTGGCTTGGCAGAGATCCTACGACGCCCGCACGACCGCCTGTACCGGGTATCACTCTCCATTTCCAAAGAGATGGATGCTATAATGCGTCTCCCGGTCTTTGTCGACCTTGTATGGGAAGCATGCTTTTGGATTGGCCGTCGCAGATGGTACTTCACTTTCTTGTCCTATCCATGGACTCCACGCACAGAACATTTTGAAGCCGAGATTTGTTCTTGGCGCTGATTGAAGCTGTTTGAGATGGGGCACACCATTGCTTCCGTCGACGGAGACCTGACATGCTCGACTGTATCGTGGACTGGAAGAGCGGCAGACCGACTGCTCGGAACAGAGTCCCCTCCAGCATTGCCAAATGATTTCCCAATGTCAAGGGTGCTGCGCGCTATCCCCAGATTTCAGATGGCGTGATGTCAGCGTCTTATGTGCACACACTAAGGTTCACTGCCGCCATAGCGGTAGCCCAACAGGGACGACTAGTTCGCAGCACATGCGTTGGTTTTGCAAATGGCGACATGCGACGGCGTGGGATGAGACCGACCGCTTCTCTAGGCACATGTGTTCTTATAAGTGTCTTGCTCATTTCGTCGTGCCACGTTCTTCGTGAGGTCCAGGACACCGCGAAAGCAAAGCACCAAATACCATTCGTTGTCGGATAGACGGCTACGAAAATGGCGCATGGAAGCAACATTGAGCGTCTCGACACTCTTGAGACACTCGCGACCAATGCCGACTTTTATGAGCATCTGGCAGCTGGAAAAGTTGCGACCGCTTACGATCATGCTTCCACGCCCTCGACGAATGGCAAAGGGCAAAGTCATCCCTACTACATTCCCGTGCCCATCACAATCAAGTCGCAGATTGGAAGTCCAACGGCATTGGCCGTCGGAGCTTTTGCCACAACACTGACGACGCTTTCATTGTCCTTGATGGGCTGGAGAGGAGTCGGCGTGACGAACGCCTTCATCGGCAATTTTTTCGGTGTTGCTGGCATTGGCATGGTGAGTCTGACGATGTGTTCCATATGAAAATCTAGCTGAGCTTTTCCCACAGTTTGTGTCTGCCAACTGGGAGCTGGTCCTGGGCAATACATATTCGTATACGGTCCTGGCAGCGTTTGGCCTATTTTACGCAGGGTTCGGTTTCATCATCACGCCATACTTCGGTGTTGCCGAGTCGTATGGTGGCTCCGACACGCCTGAGTACAACAATGCCCTTGGCTTCTGGGTTTTGATGTAAGTGTCTTTGTCCTTGGCCACAAGCGATGCCCGTAAAGACAGACTGTTGACCATCCCAAAGGTGGGCGGTGTGGAATGTGTTCTTCCTGATCGGCTCGCTGTCGATCAATCTCGTGTTTATTGGGATTTTTGCCACCGTTCAAGGAGCCTTCACGCTCGTGGCCGCGGGCTACTTTTTAAAAGCAGACGGCAGCGCTCAGGCGACTGCTGTGCTCAAAGCCGGAGGTGCTTTTGCTTTTGCGTCGGGCATGCTTGGGTACTACACGGTCGCAAATTTGATGTGCTCGGAAGTGTTGCCATTCTCCCTCCCGATGGGCGATACGAGCCGGTTCTTCAAGAGGAAGCTAAAGCAGGGTTGATGGAGAGGTGTGGGAATAGCGGGGGAAGAAGGGATATGCCATGGGCGACAGCGGTCGACGGGCGCGTGATGTCGTAGCAATATTGTGCGCAAGGCCTAGGTTAGTGAATGCGATGATAGCCTCCTCTCATGCCAGGTAGGCCGCGCATATGCGAGCGGACTCGACATGGCTTGGTGTTAGCGTGTTCCTGTGTATACGCCATCCGGCACACGATACTGTGGTAGAAGTGCACGGAGCTGCCTTCTGCCATCGCCGCAAGAGAGACTGTGGGATGTACTTGTGCCAAGCTCTCTCACCTGCCCGGCTTGACTACGGAGGCCCAGAGTGGCCATTTCTTCACTACGTCACTCTCGGCTGAT
>ANSM01000349.1:0-13551 GCA_000347735.1 Cercospora canescens BHU | reverse complement strand
AATCAAGCGAGAGTGAGGTAGTAACAAGTTGGCCACTCTGGGCTTCTGTACGGGACCCTTGAGTTTCTCCAGATCGACCATTTTTTGTTCACAACACAAATAATCGCGCTTCCCTGTTAGCCACAACACACGCCCGCCCTCGGGTTGCGAAACATTGACAGAACCACCCTTACGCGACGACCGCTTGAACGACCACCGGCGTGAAGTTGCATGGGCGCGTTGCTTAGCGGCAAGCACTGCTGAGAAGTGGGATCATCAGGAACAACAGCCCGACACAGTCATGTCAGTATTACCGCCTGAAGTGCACTCTGCACTTGCCCAGCTGCTCCAAGGTCTGCAGAGCACCGATAACACAGCGAGAAGTGGAGCAGAAGAGCAGCTCAACAATGAGTGGGTGCAACAACGACCAGACCTGCTCCTGATGGGCTTAGCCGAGCAGATGCAGGGCGCGAACGATGAGAGTGTGAGTGGCAGATAACACGACTCTGACGCGTCGAGTATTGAACAGCACCTAATCAAGAGCAGACGAGGAGTTTTTCGGCCGTAATCTTTCGAAGAATAGCAACGCGAACCACGAAAGAGGCGTCATCCGGGGAGAACAAGGAAATCTTCCTGCAGCTGAACGCGAACTCCAAAGTGCAAATTCGAACGAAGCTGCTGCAGAGCTACGCCGGCGAGCAGAATAAAACGGTGCGACACAAGATCGCAGATGCAGTCGCCGAGATTGCGAGACAATACACGGACGAGAGCATTCCAGGACTCGATGGAGGCCGCGACACATGGCCAGATCTGCTCAACGCGTTGTACCAGGCTAGCCAGAGCACAGATCCAGATGTGCGAGAGAGTGCATTCCGCATCTTCGAAGCTACCCCGGGCATCATTGAGAGACAGCACGAAGACGTTATCATTCAAGTGTTTCAAAAGGGCATCAAAGATGAGGATATGAAGGTCAGAATAGCGACCATGAAGGCCTTCTCAGCCTTCTTCCAGTCGTTGAACAAGAAGGCACAGCCGAAATACTACGGCTTGATACCCGACATCCTGGGCACACTTGTGCCGCTGAAAGAGGCGCGCGACTCAGAAGGCTTGACTAAGGCTCTGATGGCAGTCATCGAGCTGGCTGAAGTGGCATCGAAGGCTTTTAAGGGAGTTTTCGGGCCACTGGTGACAGTCACAATTGAGATGATCGCAGATAAAGAGCTGGATGATCAGGCACGGCAAAACGCACTCGAGCTCATGGCTACCTTCGCCGACTACAATCCTAAGCTGTGCAAGTCGGATAAGAACTACATTAATGACATGGTCACTCAGTGTCTCTCCATGATGACCGACGTCGGCCAGGACGATGAGGATGCTGAGGAGTGGAATGCGCAGGAGGACGTGGATTTCGACGAAAGTGATTCGAATCACGTCGCGGGTGAGCAGACCATGGACCGTCTAGCCAACAAGATTGGCGGCAAGGATCTGCTACCCCCGACGTTCACTTGGCTTCCACGAATGTTGCAATCGAACAACTGGAGAGATAAGCACGCCGCCTTGATGTGCATTTCAGCCATCAGCGAGGGCTGTGCCGATATTATGGAAAACGAGCTAGATCAGGTCCTGCAGCTGCTCTTGCCTACTTTGCGAGACGTGCACTCACGTGTCCGATGGGCTGCTTGCAACGCTCTTGGACAAATGAGTACAGACTTCAAGGGGACGATGCAGACTAAGTATCACGGAGTGGTCCTCCCTGCGCTCATCGAAACCTTGGGCGCGCCAGAGCCAAGGGTGCAGTCGCATGCGGCCGCCGCGCTGGTGAATTTCTGCGAAGAGGCAGAAAAGGAGATTCTCGAGCCATATCTGGACAGGCTGCTCACCAATCTCATGCAGCTACTCCGAAGTCCCAAGCGGTTTGTACAAGAGCAGGCGCTGTCGACAATTGCTACAGTTGCAGACTCAGCAGAGAGTACTTTCGGCAAATGGTATCCAGAACTCATGCCAGCACTCTTCAGTGTTTTGCAAGAGCCAAACGACCGCGAGAAGAGGTTGTTACGGGCTAAGGCTATGGAATGTGCTACACTTATTGCTTTGGCTGTTGGCAAGGAGCGCATGGGCCAAGATGCTATCAACCTCGTCAACCTCCTCGGCGGCGTGCAGCAAGGTATCACGGACGATGATGATCCTCAAGAGAGCTACCTTTTGCATTGTTGGGGCCGCATGTGTCGCGTCCTGGGCCAGGACTTCGTCCCCTACCTGAAGACTGTCATGCCGCCACTAATGAAGCTTGCACAAGCGAAGGCAGACATTCAGCTTCTGGACGACGAAGAGAACGTACAACAAATCGAACAAGACGAGGGCTGGGAACTCGTGCCGCTCAAGGGCAAGTATATCGGCATCAAGACAAGCACCTTGGACGACAAATTTATGGCTATCGAGCTCATCACAGTGTACGCTCAAAACCTCGAGGCCGGATTTGCTCCATACGTACTCGAGATCATGGACAAGGTCGCGATTCCTGGTCTCGCGTTCTTTTTCCACGATCCTGTGCGAGTGGCCTCCGCCAAGGCCGTGCCACAGCTTCTCAATTCGTTCAAGGTCGCATATGGCCTCAATTCGAACGAGTATATGACCTTGTGGAAGGGAACCATTGAGAAGGTGCTTGAGGTTCTTGAGACTGAGCCCGCAATCGAAACACTCGCCGAAATGTACCAGTGCTTTTACGAATCCGTCGAGGTGTCAGGAAAAGATTGCCTTTCGAACGATCACATGGCTCTTTTTATTTCATCCGCTGAGTCTGTCCTCAAGGATTACCAGAAACGTGTCAAGGAACGAGAGGACGAGGCGAAAGAACGTGAGGATGGTGAAGAGCCAGGCGAGGAGTACGAGTTTGCGGTCGAGGACGATCAAACGTTGCTCTCCGATATGAACAAGGCTTTCCACACAATATTCAAGCACCAGGGACAAAGCTTCTTGCCTCATTGGGAACGACTGCTGAACTACTACGATCTCTTCGTCACCAATCCAGATCCAACACAGCGGCAATGGGCGCTTTGTATTTTGGATGATGTGCTCGAGTTCTGCGGACCTGCTTCGTGGAACTACTATTCGCACATTGCTCAGCCTCTCGTGGACGGGATGCGCGACGACGCTGCTGCAAACAGACAGGCTGCTTGTTACGGCGTCGGCGTCGCTGCCCACAAGGGCGGTGACCAGTGGTCTGATTTTGCGGCTGGCAGCTTGCCCATCCTCTTTGAGGTTACACGACGGGCAAATGCTAGAAGTGATGACGATGCCTTCGCTACCGAAAATGCCTGCGCTTCAATCGCCAAGGTCTTACATTTTAACAACAAGAAGGTTCAAAACGTTCCTGAAGTCGTCATGCACTGGGTCGACACGTTGCCTGTCGTGAACGATGAGGAGGCAGCGCCATATGCATACAGCTTCTTGGCGCAGCTGATCGACGAGTAAGTCGCTCTCTTGCATGCCAGCCAGACACCACAACGCTAATTCGCCGCAGACAAAACCCAGCTGTCATGAGCAAAGCAGCTCAATGCTTCACTTTCATTGCTCAAGCACTCGAAGCCGAGACACTGCAAGGAGCGATGGCTCAGCGAATTGTCGGCGCGGGTCGCAAGCTGATCTCCACAGCTGGACTCGATGCCAATCAACTACTCAACTCCCTTCCAGCGGAGACACAGCAGACTGTCAGAGCTTTCTTTGGGTGAACAAAGGCGAAGAAGCACTGTGGGTTATCTCGAGTGCTGCGCATGACGAAGGAAGGGATGAGAAGGCAGCATGCGCAGCGAAGGTTCCAGGAAAACTGAGCAAATATGGATCCGGGCGTCGATACGCCATCGCATGCATGCCACCAGGAAATCCGCAGCCGCGTCCGTCGTCTGATTTTCCGTTGACTTCCTGGGTATCAGCTATGGGTGGTGGGCACGTATGCGTGGGTGCATCGATAGGTAAGCGCCAATGCCGATGAGAAGAAGTTAGACACGATGCATGATACGTTTGTGAGATGAGATATCCCTCCGCACAGATTCAATCGTTTCGATGCGACTTTTTCGTTACTTGATTTCAGAATTCCTACACTCCTCTGACTCCACAGCACAAGAGTGCTTCCAAGAATTTCAGAAGCGATGGCAAGAATCGTCAAGCATGCGTGCTTTTCGGAAGCCAAGCGGATCGGCGTCAAGCTCGAATCCTCTGCATGTATGCGCGACGTCATGCCTTGCTTGTTGTGCGGCGCACGACCATTCGATCACCGCCTGCTTCGCGTGCACAGCGCTGCGGGTTGCCGTTTTGTGTTGCTTTCGTGTTGGTGCGCTGTGCGAAGCTCGTGGCAGGCGGATCGTAAAGTCTGATTGCATACGCGGTTCGCGATGGTCGACGATCTCGCTTGTTTGGTGACCCGCGGCTTAGGTACTTTGAGAACTGCTCATGATGGCGGTATGATGGAGGAGGCTCTTGTCTCGTGGTCATGAGGAGAAGGGGATCGGCGTCTGTCTACTTGCCTGTGAGAACCTCTACGAGCACCTCTTTTCTCTTACCGTCTGGCCTGCCACGTCTGCACCATCTCCTTCCTTACTGTATTGAGTGGCTCTTGTGCGGACTTTTCCACCGCGAAGTTGTTGGCGCTCGAAAGTAAAGATGGCCGACGACGCTAAGTATTCCATTGATGACGGTCACAAGCCCTCTATCGACGATGGCCATGTCGAAAAGACCGCCTCACGAGACAACGACCCACCACAGTACGATGGCGGTCGCCGGCGAAGCTCTTTTTGGGACAACAGCAAAGAAGGCGAGGATCCATTTGGCGACGAAGAGGATTCCGAAGTCAAATATCGCACGATGACCTGGTGGCAAGCCGCCATGGTCATGATTGCGGAAACAATCTCACTCGGCATCCTCTCTCTTCCCTCCGTCCTTGCAGCTGTGGGCATTGTTCCTGGTGTCATCATGATCATCGGCTTGGGTATCGTCGCCACTTACACAGGCTACACCATGTATCAGTTCAAGTTACGCTATCCCTGGGTGCATAATCTGGCGGACGTCGGACAGATCCTGCTAGGGCCGATTGGAAGGGAAGTCTTTGGTGCTGCTCAGGTCATTTTCTTGATCTTCACTATGGGCAGTCACGTGTTGACCTTCACAATCGCATTCAATGCGATTACGGGACATGCGACTTGCACGATTGTGTGGGCGATCATAGGGACGGTGATTTTGTTCTTGTTCACTTTGCCTCGGACGTTAAAGAACGTTAGTTATTTGTCTATTGCTTGTGAGTTTTTGGCTTCGCAAGACTTGACCAGCCAACTATGCTGACACGTGTATGCTAGCGTTCATCAGCATTGTCTCAGCCGTATTCATTACGATGATCGGAGTCGGGATCGAGAGGCCGGACCCCATCGTACAAGCTACCGTTGTGGTGGGCTTTGCACCGGCTTTCCAAGCGGTCACGAACATTATCTTTGCATATGCGGGACATGTGGCGTTCTTCACGTTCATTTCTGAACTGAAAGATCCGAAGGACTTTCCAAAAGCACTCATTTTCTTGCAAGTCTGGGATATCACCTTGTACGTCGTTGCGGCAATCGTCATCTATCGCTATGCGGGACCTGAAGTGGCATCGCCCGCGCTGGGATCGACTGCTCCTGTTGTGAAGAAGGTGGCTTATGGAATCGCCCTGCCGACGATCATCATTGCTGGGGTAATATATGCGCACGTGGCCGCAAAATACATTTACTTGAGAATCTTCCGTGGCACGAAGCACATGGGCACTCGGACTTGGCTGGCTGTCGGTTCGTGGCTGGCAATTATCGGCACCCTCTGGGTCATCGCCTGGATCATCGCGGAGAGCATCCCGAACTTCAATGATCTGCTATCGTTGATCTCGTCACTTTTCGCATCTTGGTTCACGTATGGTCTTTCTGGTACGTTGCAATGTTTGCCGCGGGTCCGACGTTTAGCTTGCTAACGTGACTAGGTATTCTTTGGCTGTATATTAATTATGGTATGTGGTTCAAGAACTGGCGAAAGGGTTCTCTGACCATTGCCAACTTCGCAATTTTCGCACTTGGAGCCGCGATCTGTGGTATCGGACTCTACGCATCGGCAACCGCAATCTCGCAGAATGCAAGCAAAGGAGCAAGTTGGTCGTGTGCCGATCACTCGGCGAACGAAAAATGAGCGAGTTATCATTCTGTCACATGTCATTTTGCTATAGCGGCAGTATCGTAAACTTCATTCAAATTGCCATGCTCTTCATCAAGCTGGCGGATATCAAGATTTTTTTTTCGCGATTCTAATTAGAGAACTTATCGGGAACCTACATCAATGTTAGGATATGGGAATGGACAGGAGGATTGCAGTCTTGCCTTCTTTCCGGTTTTCGATTCGAACAGGCCTCGGAGCTTATCCGTGAACTTCTCATTCTGTGCTCTGTACTTCTTTGGATCGACCTGGTGGCCAGTCATTGCACCCAACTTCTTCTCGACGGCATCGACGGCTGCAGATCGTCAGGAGTGTTTCAACATATCCACAAAGAGATGCACATGCCCTTATCAAGATAGTCTTCCTTCGGCTGACCATTGTTGGTGGTGCCGGTCATACCCGGGTTGTGGCTAGGGTTCATGCCGTTGTTGGCGCCACCCATACCGGTATTGTGGTTGGGGTCCATAATAATTGCAGTCTGGTGTGAGCTGCTGCGTTCAAAAAGCCTTTTGCTTGGATTCGATGATCTGGAATGCTGCGAGAATGATGGGTTGTGGGGGCCAGGATGAGACACTCTATTATACTTGACCGCTACGAGAATCTAGATCGTGCTATCGCAGCTCCGCCATAGGAAGGATTCGATCAGCCCACGCCGTCTCAGCTGACGTTTTGCTGCGAAACCTTCGGTCGTCCAGCGCCACGATTGCTGCACCGCCTCAAGGGTAGCTGTTGATGTGGCTGGTCATCAGCGATCTCGGCTTTTGCATTTAGTGCCCGAAACGGGGAGTTTGAAGCGAAACAGTGATTGCAGAATTGCGCGATCAGTGTTTGGACCAAGTGACGGCACGTCGTCGAAATTGCCATACCCGCCAATTGCACGCTTTGCACCACCACCGCAAAGTCGATTACCGGTGCCTCGAGGCCATCTTGTTGTGACAATGGCCGACGCGTTGGAAGAGGCAGGCGAGGTCGGCGGCGCTGCAAATGTGGCCAAGGATCTGTTCTCTGGTGCAGTTGGTGGAATCGCGCAGGTACTCATTGGTAAGATATGGCTCCGAATCATCGTTCTCACAACAGTCAACCCGGCCGTCGAATCGCTGGTCTGGAAACGTCGCCTCTGCATGACCACCTGTGCGTGCACACTATACAGAACACTGAGAACTAATCAATACTACAGGGCAACCTTTTGGTGAGCTAAAGCGAATACTTGGAAGCAAGACAAACATCTAATTGCCACCAGATATCGTAAAAGTGCGATTGCAGACGACATCAGAATACAAGGGTGCCCTAGACTGCGCATCCCGGATTCTCAAGAACGAAGGCGCTTCGGCCTTCTACAAGGGCACTCTCACACCGTTGATCGGTATTGGTGCTTGCGTCTCGGTCCAATTCGGAGCATTCAACTACGCCAAACGCGCATTCGAAGCCTCCAACGCATCAAAAGTCAATAAGACACTCGGCAGCGCCGTTCCGCAACCACTCAGCTACGGCCAATACTACGCGGCGGGAGCTTTTGCTGGAATCGCCAACACAGTGCTCTCTTCTCCGATCGAACACATCCGTATCCGTCTACAGACCCAGCCACACGGCGCCGGAAGACTCTACAATGGCCCCCTCGATGTGATCCGAAAACTCGGCACCGCAGGCATCTATCGCGGAACCTCCGTGACTCTTCTCCGAGAAGCCCAAGCATACGGAGCCTGGTTCCTCACATTCGAGTACCTCATGAATCAAGACGCGAAACGCAACTCGATTCTGCGGAAAGAAGTTCCGACATGGAAGGTTGCATTCTATGGAGGTCTGGCTGGTGAGATGCTTTGGATTGCGTCGTATCCGTTTGATGTGATCAAGTCGAAGATGCAAACGGATGGGTTTGGGGAGAAACAGAGATATAAGACAATGAGGAGTGCTTTTGCGCAGACTTTTGCGCAAGAGGGCGCGCTGGGTTTTTGGAGAGGTATTGGTCCGACATTATTGAGGGCTATGCCAGTCTCTGCTGGCACGTTCGCCACGGTGGAGCTGACGCTGCGCGCGATTAGCTAGTGTAGTGCCGAAGCGGCATAGATTCGATACAGAGCGAGACGCGTTATCCTCGCGCAGAATTTTCGGTCGAAGCCTTTCGCCCGGGTTCCCGCCGTTTGTCTGTGACCGTGCAGTTGAAGTGACTCTTTCTGTGTGAGACGCAGTACAGCTCGAAGGACAAGGAGGAAAGAGCAGACGAGCAGTAGTCACGGCCATGATACAATTTTATACATCAAGTGGACTCTAGTGTTCTACTCCATAGCATCGACGTCATCATCCCCAGTCACAGCTTCGGGCGTCAGAGGTTCAACATTTGGCGTGCTTGAGTAGTCGGTATCTGTCATGCCAATACTCAACTCCCAGCCATCTGGCTTGAATGGCCATTCGAACCAGGCCTTTGTCAAACCTTCCAGCATTTCGCTCGTCAGCTGGCGGACCTTCAAATGCTTCGGATCGAGCCTGCCGCCCTTGCGTGGATCCGTCATTGCCGGCACCATGTTGACCAAATCCGTCGACGCATTGGGCGCCAGTCTCTCCAGCACAGATGTAATGCTCTGACTTCTGTATTGGTACAAGAAGGCAATGATATCCCTGCAGGCGAGCGCCGCTTTTCGACGATCTGCCAATCCGGGAACTTCGAGGTTGCGATTCGTCGGTATGCAGTCCAATAAGCAAAGATTCTCTACGGAAAAATCGGTCGGATGGGCCTGAATTGGGTCATAGTGCCTTCTGTCTACCGCCAGGAGTTGCTCTGGTGCGAAAAAAGACGTCCAGTCATCCACGAGGCGGTGGAAGTCCGCACTGTAGACTTGTTTCTTCTGATCGACTCGTTGCACGACCATATCGGCAAAATCCACAAGCTTCCTCTTCACCTCTGTGATATCATCACCTTGCTCCTCTAGCACTTTGCAGTGAACCTCGAGATTGATGCCGCGCAGGGCAGCGTCGGCATAGAACGCGATCCTAATGTCGGTACCAGTCAGAGCGGTTGGATTGTCGCGCTTCTCTTGCGCGGCCGATGACTCCAAGTCCGCTTTTGACAGTGATCCTGACTGTATCTTTTCCTCTGACCTGGCTCTGGCCCGCGCCGAAGACTTGAATGATTTACACGGATCTTCCTGCAAAGCATCCGCCAGCTCTGGAAATGTAAGGTACCGGTATACTTTCTCGATAGACTGTCTCTGTGCATAATCACTTCCAGCTGGATGCCGCGCTGTAGCCCGCTCGTTCCAATGCCGTAGAAGCTCGTCTACAGCTGCCTCGAGTTGCTCCTTCGTCTCGTACTGAAGCTTGTAGGGAGATCCTTTGGCCATCTGCTCTTTGCAGCTGCTTCGAACATCAGCAGCCAAGTGGAACAACTCTCGGCCTGCCGGCACCTTCATGCCACATTGCTCAGCTCTAACTCGGACCTTGTCCTCGCTGGCCAGGTGAAGGCCGCTCCATCTTGATCGAGAACTCCACTCATTCACTTTCTTTCTCGCTATCAATGGCTCCACTGCGACTGCAGTCTGCATATGCATTCCCATCGATACAATAGCATCTGAGTTGTTCCTGTACATGGTCCTCTCTGGAATGAAGTGGATTCGATCTTGCTCCGGGGCCCACAGCAGCATTCTCACTGGACCTGAATGGTGCATAAGGTCGTTGACGAGTGCTCCATAACAGAAATGGTAAATAGACGATATGGAGGCACTGAAGCTTTTCCCACTATATTTGAGGTTCTTTCTTCGGTTCAGGCTCCCTATCACGAGAATCGACGGATTTGTGCCCGAGGGTTCGGGTCCCGGGCGGCGGTCTGAGCTTGGGATGGGCCCGTGGTCTTGAAAGAGCTGATTGTAGGTGGCTGAGACTTGCTGGTGCATCGCTCCAGGCAAATCAATGTGCTTATAGGTCGACTGTGGCGCACTCACTAATTCATCTAGGTGTTCCTGGTATTGCTTTTCGGGCTCCAGGAGTAAATGGCATTTTGGCTTGAGAAAACTGTGGACCTTTTGTGACCATATACAGCGTCCCGGATATAAGTCGACCAGAGTGCAGCCCTTGTACTGCTCAAGAGTTGGTGCTAGATATTCAAGTACGTCATCTAAGTTTCGATCAGTGAGTGTTGGCATACCGACCTTCGGATGCACATCTTACCCATGAGCTGCTCACTGACAACTTCTGGCCTGTTGGAGGCGATTCCCAATCGGGCACGACTTGTTGAAGCCTTCGCATTCAATCGTCCTGTTCCTGCCGTCGATGGTATTCCATCCTCAGTCTCGATAATCCTTTTGGTTCTCCTTGTCCTGGGAACGCGACCGGCCTCCGACTGTCTGGCTCCGTGCTTGTCGCTCCTGTTAGCGCCGCCGGACAATGGCTCACAGCCTCTGGTCTGCTTCTTGTTTGATTTGGCATCGTCGAAGCCGACCCCCGACACACTCTCTTTCGCCCATGCTGGGGACTTTTTGGGGCGTGTGGCAACAGACCAGACCTCAGGCGGCGCGGCTTTCACAACTGGCGTGAAGACGACTCGCAGCGTGTGAGACAACTCATTCGGCGTGCGGAGCAATCGCTGCGCTGCCTTACTCATTAACAAGGGTGCAGAAAGGAGATGTTCATGCAGAGATGCGATGCGGAACTATTCGCTGATGGTTAGGTCATGCATTTCGGTTTCGTTCTTTCCCGAAGAGCGACGCTTGGCACCCGAGCCCTGGTCGTCTCAGGCAGCGACGACGACCTCACGTTTCGGCAACAAAGTGAGATGCCACAAAACTTCCTCAGGAGGGCTTGCACTTCCTCTAAAGATCAACGACACCACAGAGGCCCAGATAGGCTCGATGTCGGCTGAGCAAATCCAAGTTACACGTTTGGCAAGCACACAGACAACTGGTGTCAGACGATGATCGTTTTGTGAGCTTCGAACAGAGTTAGGCGATTTCATGAGCAGCAATGGCTCTCTCCCGTCATCATGCAGCTCTTACCATTCCACGGAGCGTGGAGGATCTGGTCCAAGAAGCTCAGGAATTCGAATTCAACCCGAGTCGTCCTCTGCAACAATGGCTTCGAGCGGCGAAAATGCTTCTCACCGAAGCCTCGATCTGCGAGCAAGAAGGGAACTTAGCAACTGCTTATCTGTACCTATACCGACATGCCGATCTCATTCTCAGCAAATTACCTGAACATCCAGACTACAGAGATCAACGTTACAAGCTCGAATTATCACAGGCTCGCAAGACTGTCCAGCGCAACCTTGTGAAATTGGAACAATGGAAACCACGAATAACGCAGGACTACCAACGCTATGCCAAAGCCATGGATAGACGGAGTGCGGAGAGGCAGCGTGTGCAGCAGGAATTCGACCAAGCCGCAAGACGATTGTCATACGATCCTTCCCGCAGGACGTCACTTGCTTCTATAAGCAGCAGACCGCCGAGTCCAATCTCCACATTGAGTGCGATGGATAACAGGGAATTTGCCGTCAATCTTGCCCAGCGTGAATTGAGGCGCCGCGATGCATCAAGAAAGTCCACAGTGGAAGCGGGGATTCCTGCAGCAACCGTGGCGGAACGGCGTCGAGGTCTAGTGGCACCAGAGTATGGGGACTATGCAGATTCGCAAGGACCTGATGACGGGGTGAGAGCAGTCGGCCAGCAGTTGCAGCAACAATCGCTTCAATCTCGACAGGGCTCGAATGACGAGCACTCGAGTAGTTCAACATTCCACTACCCTTCAGTGCCTCAGAAGGAAAGCCGGATGGAATGGTGTACACCACCAATCCAACCATCCATACCCCACGTCCGCTACAAAATGCCAATCTCACCAGCTCCTCCGGCCAAAGAATCACTCCACAAACATAGTGCCTCTGAGCTCCCCAGACGCCAACCTCCTCCCAGGCCCCCACGACCAGATTCACTCGAAACCCCTGGACCCCCATCATCTCCTCCTCGAATACCCTCAAAGTACACGTTCAAACCTACCGCCTTCACCGAAGCCGGTGCCCCCCTACGCACCGTCCTCTTGCCGCCTGATCTCCGCACTCAATTTCTCAATCTCGCCGACCCCAACACATCCCGCAACCTCGAGACCTGCGGCATCCTTGCCGGGACTCTCATCGCCAATGCTCTTTTCATCAACACTCTCATTATCCCCGACCAAACATCCACCTCAGACACCTGCGACACCACCGACCAAGGCGAAATCGATCTCTTCTCCTACTGCGATAGCAATTCCCTTCTGGTCATGGGCTGGATCCACACCCATCCCTCCCAGTCATGTTTCCTCTCCTCGCGAGATCTCCACACCAGTTCCGGATATCAAGTCATGTTACCTGAAGCCATCGCCATCGTGTGTTCTCCCCGGCACAATCCTGACTGGGGAATCTTCCGCCTTACGGATCCACCGGGTCTGCCGCACGTGCTGGAGTGCAGGAAACCAGGTATATTCCACACGCATGATGAGGAGAGACTGTACACGGACGCACTGCGGCCGGGTCATGTGGTCGAGGGGCCAGGCTTGCAATTCGAGGTCGTGGACTTGAGGAAGGGTAAGATGAAGGTGACGTCGTAGGATAGCGTGGGAAGAGGAGGACATGAGCGCAGACGAATGAAGTGGATGGATCGAGATGGGTATGGATGGAAGAGGTGATGGGCAAGAGAGTGGGCAGGGCCAGTGATGGAGTCCGACTTTCATGACCAAACGCGCCGCTGTTACTTTAAGGTAAGGAGAGAAGAACTTCATATCTGATTGTCATCACGTGTTGCATTTGCGTATTTCTTCATAGATTCAGCACAGAGCTACTAGCCACTTTCAAAAGTGAAACAAAAGCCACTCTGCTGATCCAGCAAGTTTTCTTCTTGGTATCATGTCATCCGGCCTCGCGTTAATCCTGTCAATCCGAGTGACCTATCCCCATCGCTGATTCCCTAGTAAAACAGTTCTCCCAAAGAGCACGTAGTTACGCGGAGCATTCTCATCGCTCACGCTGGTCTCTTCGCCTCTCCCTAACGCCAGAAAGTTTTTTGTCATCTCTCAAGCTCTGCCCAGCAGCGCCTAGAAAATCTTTCCCCCCCCGCAAGGGGTAGAGGTCGTCAGAAAAGGCACTACTTCTCGAATCCGAACCGCCCCAAATCGGGTCCCTGATGTCTTCCCATATTCGACCCAGATGGGCCCATGCGGTCGTCACTCGTGGTATCCATGTTCTCCCGCATGATGCGCTCCGCCTCCTGCTGTCCAGAACGACCCACGCCCGTTGGGCTCGTATCCACGACGCCCTCGTCGTACGTCATGCCGTCAATTAATCGGCTCTGGCTGGCAGTCGGCGTGGTGCCAGGGCCCAAGCGACTTCCCGGCACA
>ANSM01000346.1:0-10563 GCA_000347735.1 Cercospora canescens BHU | reverse complement strand
CCTTTTGGTCACGTGGATATTAGAAAGTTCTAGACTAATCTCTTACACTAGATTAGCCGATATAGGCAGTATAGTTTATCGCTACGTACTGTCGCTATAGTGTAGCTAGCCTGTTAAGGCGTGTCGATAGGCATAAGACAGTTAAAGTACTGCGGATCGCATAGTAGAGGTGCGGAGAGGTCGCTTACGGATGCCTTACGGCCTGATTCCTTGGCTTACAAGCCAATCGTTGGCGCTTACGTAAGATTTTACATTGCTATGCTCAAGATAACAGGTGTATACAAGCCATGGTGAAGTTTTCATCACGTCATGACTTCTCTCACTGCTGATAGCGGACGCCTCAGCCATCATGCGAGCGGAAGTTTCGCAGTACCAAGCGTCCTAGCGAAAGTGCGTCCAGAGACGATTGTACAGCCCGAGGCCTGTTAAGAAGAGCGTTTAGGGTGGCGCGCCTCATTTGGGGCTCAGCGCTTGGCCCAGATCTTGGCCAACGTGGCAACCTAGCTTTGCTATAGGTATAGCTTAGGTAGCCTATACATGTAGCTCGCCTTTCGCAAGAGCCGATTACTTGCAGTGAGTCAGCGGATTTAATTTCGGCGCACCTGTATCTCTTGGAAGTTGATACAGAAACCATGAGCGTTATCAGAGAAGTCGAGGGACTGACGTGTAATATTGATATGTGAGACTGATTGTAATTCGACGTGCTGTGTTATAAACTCAACCATCATCAGGAGGATTTGATAGCATTAATCAAATTGGGCCTGGGTTTGAATGCTTCGAAATCAATGTCTACAGCAGTGGGGACTATTCCGACGCTTGTGCAACGTCTGGTACATGCTCAATCATTGTCCGCTAAGCCATTAAGTGGTACCATATGCGAGCCAAAAGAAAAAGCATTGCAAACGGAATTCGTAGCCGTGCATGCTACCGAAGCTGCGTAGCTAACTCGGTGATGAATATCCTTCTTAAATGACACATCACTGGCAGCGAGCTAGCTAATCCTGCGCCCTTCGTCCTTGATGCTGAGCAAGAAGGAGGCCGATCAGGCTGGTTGTCTTGAACAGCTCCGTCGATCGTTTGGTCAACTAAAGGCCGAAAGCGCGGCGGAAACAGACCTGATGGCATAGTCTGTGGGTGTGTGGCGCATAGAATGGCTGATATATATCAGTGTACCAACTTACTGCATGGCCTGGTATGAATACAGCAACATTTTCAAAGTCCCCCTGCCCAGGCAATTTCGCAATGACTGCAATGCCAAACTTGGTGGCAGAAACAAGATACTTGGTCGGTGGTGCGAGACCCGCTGGTCTGGCTTTGGCCGCATTCCTAAGAATATCCTTGCAGTTTTCGGAGTATCATCAAACCCACTGGAACCTCAACTGCTGAAGACCGCGTCACAGAGTGGTTTACCGGTCAAATAAATCACAAAATTTCAGTAAAACGCAAATCCATACGAATGCTCAGTGCGTGACCTAATTTATAGACTGACCTATACCATTCGTGCCTCCTATGTGTTCGGGCCAGATGGAGCGCGCAGTCAAATCGGAAGGTCTCTGACATTCCCTTATACCAGGAAACCAGGGGGCGGCAAAGCCTGTGACGTGCTTTTCGGAGCTGAACTATCACACATTCTTGAGCGCTATGCAGGCCTTTACTGGACTTGGAACCCGGATCGCGAGAATGGTTATAGCGTAGTAGCTCATCGACATATGATCTGAACGTGTACCGAATGGATCCTAGTCGGTTTTAATAAAGTTGGACAGGACACTTTCGAGGAAATGACCAAGGACAGTCCACAGCTTGTGAATATTATTCATGAGCTCATTGGCGACAATTTGGTAAGAATGGAAGTCTTACGCTTGGATCCTTGGAGTGTATTGGAGAGCGTCGCCGACAGATACGATCAGCCCGATTCGAGAGTGTTTCTGCTTGGCGACGCTGCTCACTGGCATTCGCCTTCTTTCGGTCTCGGAAGCAACACTTGTGTTCAAGACGCATACAATCTTGCATGAAAGGTGGCTTATGCTGACCATGACATTGCGGAAGCCCCTCTCCAACTCTATTCGCGCGAGTGGAAGCCAGTGGGATCAAATCTGGTCAATGCTGCGAATGAAAGACTCCGCGCGCATGCAGAAGTGTGGGAATGCTTAGGCATATTTTTCAGAGCCTCGATCAGATGGGGCCGCGCACCTGACGCAGATTTCGCCCTCCAACGAAGCCGGCAAATCTCCACGTCGACGCTTTTATACCGCACTAGCAAAGATAAAATCCGAGATTCAGAGCTTGGCTGTCTGTTACAATCATACGTACGATGATTCCGATGCCATGTATACGCATGATGAAGTTGGTCCCCGGCCAGATGTCCCTGAAGACCCTGTCGCAGTGTCGCTGGTCACTACACATCCCGGCAGTAGACTCCCACACCCGTGGCTCGACGTGCCAGTTTGCGGGAAGAAGATTTCAATACATGATGTGACCAGTAAGGGAGTCTTCTGCCTCTTAACTCGAACGCGTCGTGGAGCCATTCAGTATGATGGTTCAAGACGCCCCTTTGATGAATACGTGAGGCCACAGAACCCCTATTGGCCACAGATTTCACATGTAGTCAGCCGGGTACCTCATTTGATCCAAGGCCGCAAGAGCGAAGATGTCAAGGTGGTCGAATCGAGGAATTGAAGGCTAGATTTCAACGCAAGTCACATTTTGCTCGTTATCAAACGCGGACTGAGCAGACACTGACATCTTGTGGTGGTGGGTATCGGAACTATCTCACAGGCGAGTTCAGAGAGCAACCTTGCATACATTGAAGAAGTAAGACCTCGGGAGATCTGATCCTCTCAGCCTCGCTTACGCCACATTGTTATATAGATATGGCTAGTCGCCGAGGGCGAGGTGATTACCTCACGTCCCATGCTAGCAATTCCAGGCACATATCTGGCTGAGGACGCAAGTTAAAGGGACAAGTGGGTCGAAAGGCTCTATGCAAGCTCAAATTGGAATTTCACGATAAGTCTGAGATTTCAATGCTCCTTGTCGTCACTGATTTTCTGACTGTCAGGTCTTGCAAGCTCAGTGGATCTTGCTGCAAGCCTGACAGCCAATTTGGTCAAATTGCGCTTAAATGTGATACTTTTCTCGCCTGACAAGAGTCTCTAGCATTCTCTGCCCGAATGGTGTCTCTGACCCTGCATTACAGCCAATCTTGATGGTAACATGTAGAGCCATGCCCACTGCCAAAGCGTTTCACAATCAGTTGAAGAGTATCGTTCCGCGACCGGACTGGCGAGCGGAAACCTCCCTGATACATTAAGGTCATGCTGCGCCCCTGTGAGTACATTAGCATTTTAGGTTAGATGAGAGATGTCTCTGGAATTACTCAAAGTCATTGGTGGGCCTTCGAATGTGACCGTTCTGCTCGTCGTTGTTAGATTACTTTCACAGAGTTTGCTGAGTTGTCATCTCCGCCAAGATCATCCATCAGTTATGCTGGTAGGGATCTCAGGACGTCTCAGCTAAGTCAAAGCTATCGACTTTGGGTATGATCACTCATCTATCCAGACTTAACCGCATCTGCCTAGAAACAACGCTAGAAGATTTGGTTGAGCTAAGCGCTATGGGCGACAATGTATCATTCGATATACTGGCAGGCTTGAGGCCGGGCCAACGCACCTAAGTTCCATAGTTGAACGATTAACATATCCGCTTGTTCCGAGAACACGCTGGAATCCCAACGGGCGGAGCAGTAATATCCAGAGAGCAGTAATGGAGGTGGCGCTAGGGTTTCTTGATTGCATGCAGTAGGATAATTTATTCGTTTCCAAGCCTTCCCAATAAATTGAGTATTACGTGCGAAGGTTCTAAGAAGTATCATGGCAAATAAGTCGGGAGCAAGCAGCATTACCAATCGAAACCTCATATCAAGCTGAAGCTGTCAAGACATGTAAGAGCAACTATCTAGCACACAGCGGCCTGACGTCCCTGGCAGCTTCTAAAGTGATCGGCGTAGGCTGAGGATGTGTGACCAACTGGGCAGTAGGGCGCATTCGGTAGGTTGTCCTGTAGAGTGTATTCAACACCTATAGGTCTCCGATCAAGTCCCGCATGGAAAACTTGGGCTGAATTCTCTTCTTGTTCATAGTTGCGGTGTCGGGAGTGTTGACAAGCACAATGCATTGATCTCGGAAACATGCGATTCCGGTTCACTTGTTAATTTTGCAACTCATATAAATGATCGTTCATCTGTAACGTCATCTCTGGAATTATCTAGCGTGGAAATCCTCGCGCTCATAGTGTAGTGGTTAGCATTTCACCTTCCCATGATCCTGATATCATGACTCTAGGTGGAGACTCGGGTTCGAATCCCGATGGGCGCAATTTTTGCATCTTGGGCGGTCAGGACCTTATTCTTGGACGTAGAACAACACCTGCGATGACGTAGCAGGTCCTAGATGGACTCTCTTGCAGATCAGAGTAGTAAGCATCAGTTCAAAGGAAGTGCTGTTGTGTCCAAGTCAACGACTGGGTTCGATAAGCTCTTTTGCACAGAATGCAAGAGATGTCGGTGCTGTAGCTTGAAAATATGCTGTAGCCTAGCTTAGAACAATGGCATATCATCCATAGTCCCGCTGTGAGCAGTCCATGGCATAGCATTGCGGTCCAGTCTCGTCTCGAATCTTCGTTCACTTCCGCAGCCCACGGACTTCCGCGCACGGACATTTCTCGGCATAGCGCGCGTGCAGCCGACCAAACTTTTGACAATGCCATCATCTCATCTCCATCTCTCCCGCATTGTAAACATACAGCACTCACAATGAGCTTAGCATCGCCCGCGCTGCTGCCAAAGGCGACAGCAACGCCGCTGCGTATACTTGCAGCAAAATCATCATCAACACCAACGACAAAACGCTACCATGAGCATCGCCGCGGGCAAGCAGCAAACTGCCATCGAACATTCACAACCACAACCCACCACCGTCCACGAATAGCACAGCCATGCTCCAACAATGCTCGAGCAGCACGCGCGTTCCACACTTCAAAGACCCTCCAAATCAAAGACCCGTATGCCTCGCTCGGGGTCAACAAATCCGCAACCGCATCTGAAATCAAAAAGGCTTATTACGGCCTCGCGAAAAAGTACCATCCGGACACCAATCCCGATCCTAAAGCGAAAGAGAAGTTTGCGGAAGCGCAAAGCGCGTACGAGATTCTGAGCGATAAGCAAAAGAAGGACATGTATGATCAATACGGTTCGGGAGCGTTCGATGAGAATGGCAATACCGCTGGAGCGGGTGCTGGTCCCGGGGCGGGTGGACCTTTTGGCGGAGGGAATCCATTTGGGGGCGGAAATCCATTTGCGGGATTCGGTGGAGGAGGCGCGGCGGGCGGGTTCGGAGGCGCTGAATTCAATTTTGAGGATCTGTTCTCGGCTTTTGGTGCCGGTGGGGCGAGGAGGGGAAGGGCTGGGGGAAGAGGAGGGCCGTTTGCGGAGGAGGTCATGGTGGGAGAGAATATTGAGGTGCAGACGAATATCTCATTCATGGACGCTGCAAAGGGTGTGCAGAAGGACATCACGATCAATCCGCTCGTCAAGTGCAAGGATTGTTCTGGGTCGGGCTTGAAGAAGGGAACTAAGAGAAGTTCGTGTAAGAGCTGTGATGGAACGGGGACAAGAGTGCATTTCATGCAGGGTGGTTTCCAGATGGCGAGCACGTGTGGAACTTGTGGCGGCACTGGACAACAGGTGCCACGAGGGAGTGAGTGTGGCACTTGCAGAGGAAATGGCGCTGTGAGGGAGAAGAGGACGGTGACAGTTGACATTCCTGGCGGCGTCGAAGACGGCATGCGATTGAGGGTGCTGGGCGAAGGCGACTATCCAGCTACTGGCCCATCGACCAACCCAGATGGAGCGACCCAGAAGGGTGACCTTTACGTTTTCATTCGTGTGGCGCCGGATCCAAAGTTCCAGAGAAACGGCTCGGACGTCCTGTATACTGCAAGTATACCCCTGACGACTGCCGTGCTGGGAGGTGAGATCACAGTCCCGACATTAGATGGCCACGTTAAGGTTAAGGTTGCCACTGGTACTGGAACAGGTGACAAGATTACCATGGGTGGCATGGGGATGAAAAAGCTCAACTCACGACAAGGGGCCAAGGGTGATCTCCGCGTGGAATTCAAGGTCAACATGCCCAAATACTTGTCGGTGAACCAGCGCACCATCCTGGAAATGCTGGCAGATGAGATGGGAGACAAAAACGCCAAACGAATCATGAACTTGAACAACATGAACTCTGAGTCATCGAAGCAGACATCTTCCACATCCACGGCATCTTCGAAAACGGGCAGCCACAAGGATGAAGGATTTTTGAAGCGCATCTGGCACGACATATCTGGTCAACACGATAAAAGCGAGGAAGGTGCGAAGAGCAATGATTCGAAGGAGAAGGACGAGGAACCGAAGAAAAAAGCTTCTGGCTCCGGCTCATGATAACTCCTTATGCAAATGTATTTTGTACACTGGGATTGTGCACAATGAAGGGTCTTGCAAGGAGATTTGTAAATTTATGCATGGCGAGGTGTTCATTAGATCATGTGAGACACGCGAAAGAGCAGCGTAGAAGGATGGGTGGGCTACGAAGGGCCGTATGTATAGTAGTGTTGTTCTTGTCGTTGTCTCAATCGGACATCTCGACTCCACTTCGGGCAAATGCTAATTTTTCGCATCTAGACCACAGATTTGGAGTTGCAAGAACAGGGATTGACCATCCTCACTTTGATGAGCAATAGCAATAAGTTCCGCACTTTGACAGGCGTCGCCGTGCCTTGAAGAATGAGACGGCGATTGTGACAGATCGGTGCAGAGGCAGCATACAACTGACGTACTTTGGGTTCCGCATGTCTTAGGCAACACGAGCTGAACGACAGTCGGTCACCTTCGACTGCTCTGGGTGGAGCTCGCTTAAATCCGAAGGGAGGAAAAAGGAGCTAATGCAAGTTATGCAAAATTTATGCGGCCAGGCTGTTGCTCAAAGCTCACTCCCCTAACCTAACGCAGTCAGTAGATCCCATGATTAGGGCTTCGGACTGGTGACTGTGTCAGCATGAGACTGCGGCTAGCATCATCCCAGACGAAGGCGGGAGACGATGAGAGACGGCGCACTGATGTCTCATGATTGCTCCGAGGCTGCAGCCCAAGAGCGATACATCATGCCACTACGATAGCTCAGTTAAGAGCAACTCGCCCAATCAATCGGAGCAAGAAATCACACATTCACATTTCACCACCACAACGACACAGTGCCGAGCATTATCGAATACCAACATGCCATCCATCACTTCCGTCCTCGCGCTTGGCCTGGCTTCAATGGCCATGGCTGCACCAATCGACACTCTGCAACCAAACATCGCCGTGGCACGCGACAACCTCGCCGCTCGCGAGGCTTATATCTACACCCAAGAAGAAGCCAAACGCGACCTTGACGCCCGCGAAGCCTATATCTACACTCAGGAAGAAGCCAAACGCGACCTCGACGCTCGCGAAGCTTACATTTACACGCAAGAAGAAGCCAAACGCGACCTCGACGCTCGTGAGGCGTACATCTACACCCAGGAAGAAGCGTAAAGAGCTTCCCACGACAATACATACACCAACGACCAAACGACACACACACGCCGCCCACGCGAATCGGACAGCAGCAGTGATGACGACCACCACTCTTTTTCTCGATTTCTTCGGGTCATTCAAGCAAGCTTATCTAACTCGCGCGGCGGGAACGTGAACATGGGTTGTTGTTATCGTTGTTGTTTTGGGTCTAGTGAGTGAGGTTGTTGGCTTAGTTCGTATGTAGTAGCGCTGGTATACGATTCCACATCTTTCATGCGACGTGGGCCCGAACGAAAGGTTTCGTTTAGTGGTGAATGGGAACGCAATGCATAATTGTCGCCTCCGATGTGAAGTGAAACGTGTTTCGGAGGGGAGGGTTCGGAAAGGTCCGTTAGGTTGAAGGTTCACTGATCTTATGTACGGCACACTTACTGTTTTACACGCATACCCGCTTTTCGTTTGATGTGTTTCAGCATTTTCGTCGTTTGGTTGACAGGGTGTGGTGGAGAGTAGTTAGCTAGGTCGGTGGTGCCGATCGAGGGCTTGCTTTTGCTCTTCTGCAAGCAGAACGTCCTTCCCCCTTAAGAAAGTCTTCTACGTCTGAATGGAGCAGACCATGCATGATCCGACGGTGACGCATCCTTTCAAGTCGGTGAGTCCTTTTCTTGCATCTTCCGTCTGATTCTGCCCACTATGCAATAGTAACAGAAATATGGCTAATCCACGACCCGAGAACCCAGCGTCCAGATCTGGCGGTCCCCTACCTCAACATCACCATCCTTGATCGATCCGCGGTCGCGCCGGGTTACATATTCGTCTCGCCATTCAAGAACCACATTTCTGGCCCGTTGATCTACGATCAATTTGGGGATCTCGTCTGGTCGGGAAGCGATGCTCTCAGTTCGAGTACAGGTTCTGGTCCGCAGGCGTACGTGTTCGAGCCGTGTCCATACTCCTCGTCTCCAACAGGTGATGGTGATGGCGACGAGCACTATGTTTGTATGCTGCATGCTTTCAACCAGGGAGGCAGTGGAAGAGGTCAAGCGTTGATCCTCGACTCTTCGTATCATATTGTCAAGAGTATTCAATATAACGGAACGTCGTCGGCGTTAGACCTCCATGAGTTCAAACTCGTTGAGAACCAGCCCGGAGAGTCACAATCGGTTCTTATGACACAGTATCGTCCCATCACGACGGACTTGTCCGCTTATGGCGTGCGAGGTATAGGCTGGCTGCACGATTCCGTCTTCCAGGAGCAACGACTCAATGATGGTGTTATCCTTTTGGAGTGGAAAGCTTTCGAACATATCCATTTGAACGAGACTGCCGTTGCCTTTTATGATGGCCACCAACCCGATTTGCCCTGGGATTATTTCCACATCAATTCGGTTCAGAAGCTCAACCGTGAGGAGAAGTATTTGATTAGTGGACGACATACTTCTGCGATTTATTGTATTAGTGGTAAAGATGGGTCTGTGGTCTGGAGACTTGGGGGAAGGAGATCGGATTTTCGGATGGTGTCTTCGACGACGAATGGTCAGGAAGGCCAAGGAGAAGAGGAAAGTCACGATTGGTTCTATTATCCCCATCACGCAACTCTTCTCCGCAATGACAGTGGAACTCTCACCATGAGCCTCTTCGACAATGGTCAGACTCCCAAACGGAAACCGAGGTCGTACAGTCGAGGTCTCCTGCTTTCCGTTGATGAGCACGCTCGTACGGTTGCGATCTTGGCATCGTATCATACTGCCTCGCGACCGCGTGCGGCGGAGCTGGGCGGCAGTATGGAGATTCTTGAGATGGGGAATGTGTTACTCGCGTGGGGCAATACGGGTTGTGTGACAGAGTATTCTTCCGCGCCGGAAACGAAGCCAGTATTTGAGGCGTGCTTAGTTGATGAGAAGAGGACTCCAGCAATGTATCGTGCAAAGAAGACGAAAGATTGGGTAGGGAGGCCGGACACGAGGCCTGCAGTGGCGGCGTTCTCGCGAGGAATCGAGCTGCAAGAGGGAGAAATTTCGAAAACCGCCGTTTACATGAGCTGGAACGGGGCGACGGAAGTGGCGAGCTGGCGAGTCTTTGGTGACAGTGGAGATAGCACCACCGCGGGAGAAGAGCATATCGCTTGGAGAGAAGTGGGAACTTACCCTCGCAATGGCTTTGAAACCTCGGCGCTGATAGAATCCACGTCCTCGTCGACGCGGCCCGTTGTCATTCACGCGGAAGCTCTCGCGGCTGACGGGTCTGTATTGGGACGATCGGAAGTGGTGAGGCCGTTTGTGCCGAATTCACTTGCCGGGTGTGATGAAATGTGGTGTAGTCGTCTGCCGCATCGGACAAAGGAAACAGCATTGCCGGCAGGTAGAGCATCGTCAGCTGCGTTGCAGCCTCATGACATATCAAGTCATCGAGAAGTCTGGCGAGATGCATTCCTGTCATGGCAGGTTTTGATGTTTGCTTTCTGCGCATTGGCGATGGGGGTTCTGGCAAGACGGCGAATATGGAGGCGAAAGGAATTTTCGTGACGATCATGTTCGGTGCCATACTGCTCAGGACTGAACGATGAAGCTGGATCGGATGGAAGAGGCTCGGTGTTGGACCGGGGATCTCTTTGATGTGTATGTGAACATGAATGCAACGGCAGCATTTCGAACCCCAGTCTCTTGAGGATTGTTCAAGCGAACGGAACGGCGTATTGCCTTATTGGAATTCACCCAGTCGTCTGAAGCGTTAGTAACGTTCCCGTGACCGTGGCACCACGTCGAGATGCATGACGCCTGTGCGAACTTCGATATTATCATGATGAGACCTGCCACAGTGAGGCATTGCTGGCGCCTGCGGCGGATCTGCAAGCGCGAGCTACCAAGGGTTGGGCGCTTAACCGGTGGTAGAGGAGAGGCCGTTTCGATCCTTCGACTGGACGCGTGGGAGCGAGCCTCGTGACGTCGCACACCGTAGCG